>WBNM01017703.1:0-25474 GCA_013399055.1 Ramphastos sulfuratus | reverse complement strand
CAGAGAGAAGGAAGCCAGAACCTAGCTGAGACACCGTACCCCAGAGACCGTGTTATCTATGTTATGTATTCTTTTCTTAAACATCTCAGCAAGCTTATAAGTGAAGTAGACATCACCATTGTTTTTCCTTTCATAGCCTATAATATAATTTTCTCCATTAAAATATTCCAATTAGCTCAAACCAGCAATGGTTTGAAACTAGAGCAGGACAGATTTGTGTTGGACATTAGGAGGAAGTTGTGCACAATGAGGATGCTGAAACACTGGAACAGGCAGCCCAGGGATGTGGTTGAAGCTCTATCCTTGGAGACATCCATGATCAGTCTTGGTGGGACTCAGAGCAACCTGATCTAGATGGAGATGTTCTTGGTCAGTTCAGGGGGTTTGGACTCTTGTCCAACTCTTGACCTCTGAGGGTCCCTTCCAAACGAGTGCATTCTGAGATTCTATGAGAGCATGCCCCCCAGGCTGAGACAATAGGGATTTTGCTGGAAGAAGGGAGGCTGCCAAGCCAAGTGCCCCAGCTCATCTGGAGCTGCAGGTTTCTGAGCTGCCTTGTGGCTCTTAAGCAGATTTTAAGTTGAGCTCCATGTGCAGCATGTCATCACTCCTGTTTCCCTGAACTCTGTTGTTCTTATTTTTGAGCCAAATGTTAGATTTTGATTTCTCGCTTCTCCCATCTCGTAATGAGTTGCCTTTCAAGTCAGGTTTAACAGCTGGATTTTATCTATCTGTCCCTTGGTAGCAGCCAGACTGGCATCTCTCCCGCTGTCCAGCTGCCAGTCTTCACAAATCATGAGAGAGAAAAAAAAAAATATGGAAAAGATTTATCTTTCTTGCCCTTCTTTCAAATGTCATTGAAAGCAGCTAATGAGTTCAGAGTTACAAGGTGGGGAGGGAAGGCAAATGTGAGAGACCAGAGAAAGGGCAGTGGCATTGAATCCTAGAACCACAGAATGGCTGATAGACTATGTCCCTAAGTTCTCATCCAAATGTCTTTTAAACACCTCCAGGGATGGTGACTCCACCACTTCTCTGGACAGCCTGTTCCACTGCCTGATGACCCTTCTTGTGAAGAACTTTTCCCTAATATCCAACCTAAATCTGCTAGTACAACTTGAGGCCATTTCCTCTTGTTAGGGAGAAGGGGCCTGGGAGAAGAGACCAGCTGCCACGTGGCTCTAACCTTCTTTCAGGGAGTTGTAGAGAGCAGTGAGGTCTTCTCTCAGCCTCCTCTTCTTCAGGCTGAGCAACATCAGCTTCCTTAGCTGCTCTTAATAGGACTTGTGTTCAAGATCCTTTACCAGCCTTGTTGCCCTTCTTTGGATATGTTTCAGCACTTTAATATCTTTTCTATAATGAGGGGCTCAAAACTGAACCCAGGACTCTGTGCGTGAACTCACCAGTGCTGAGTGCAGTGCTGAGCTCTTGCTTCCTTGTCCTCCCAAAAAAGTCAAGACTGCAAATTCATAGAACCGTGGAATCATTTTGGTTGGAAAAGACCTTTAAGATAATTGAGTGTGACCATTAACACTCTTGGAGAGGTGGGGAGGGATTGCTTTGTGTTTTAAACTTAACTGTTGCTGTGAGGTGATCTGGGTTGTGGGTTTGTTTTTTGGTTGGTTTGGTTTTTTCTTGTCCATTAAATGAAATGGAGCTTCTGTCCAACCTTCAAGGTGATTGGTATTTGTCATGATATTTGTAATTTGATGGGTTTTAAAGACAAATGCAAGTTGCTCATCTCCTGCAGCCTGAAGGATGCTGTCTCACAGTTGCAAGGAAGGTGTGCGAAGCACCTGGCTTGGTGGCAGAGCTTTGGTGGTGGAAAAGCTTCTGAAAAACTTTCTAATTGATTCTAAAAACTAAGGCATTATGTAAACATTTGAAATGCTGGGCTGCTCTGAGAAACTTCATTAAGAGGAATACAGCAACAGGAATTAATTTTATTTATGTGTAACAAAGGGATGTGTCCTGAGAAAAGGCTGCAGAGTAAAGGAGGGAGAGAGACAGAATCACAGAACCATATAATCATAGAACTATTGAGATTGGAAGAGACCTTTGAGATCATCAAGTCCAGCTGCTCACCTAGAACTCACAATCCCAACACTGCTGTTAAGCCACTACCACTAAACCACATCTCTCAGCACCGCATCCACACATCTTTTAAACACCTCCAGGGATGGTGACTTCACCACCTCCCTGGGCAGCCTGTTCTGATAATGATGAGATGCTTGCTTCTCCTTGGCCATTTCTCTTCATGGGGTGACATTTCCAGGGATTTCCTTCCTTCTTCATTTTATTTTACAGGAGAGGGGGATGCCTGTGAATGTACAGCACAAGATGACACTTTTATTGTCTGCCATGAATCCCTCACAAGGGTAGGGCAACGCAGAAGTATGTAGCCAGTACTGCATTACAGGGAAGTATTAGGGGCCTCTATCCACCCGTAATGACCAATTAATGACCACTGAGATGAGCTAAGAAGAAGTCAGGGCAACTTAGAGCTTTAACTCATAATTTCCTGACCACCCAGAGACAAAGAAGCCATTATTTCAATAGTTTTATTTAATGAGTATTTCAGATGAGTCCAGGACTCACTTCATGGCCCAGGGGGTGCTGCCTGAGCATTCTGCTTCCAGCCTGCAAGCCTGGAAGAAAATTCCAGATCTCGGAGGTAGCTGAAAAAAGTTTATTCAGCAGTTACTCAGCAGGAACAGGCTGGTGGGATTTCTGAGAGGCCTTGGCATCAGATTTGATGCTGATGCTTTTCAGCCCAATGGCAGTGAAATTTCCTGTGTGTGTTTCTGCTTGTCATCATGTTGTTTTCACTCCCATGGAACAGACTTCTCCACCAAAAAGCCCCATAGGTTTTACTGGGCCAACTCAGAAAAACAAGAGGCAAGATGGAAGGAGTACTCTCATGCCTGTTGAACATCAAACCAGTAGTGAAATGGGAAATTCTAATTTATTTCAATAATTAAACCTCAAACTTAACGTGAAATCCTGGCTACACTTGAAGCTGTACATCGTCACTTAACTTCCGTAGGATATGCATTGCTTTCCATATGTTGAGTTTCATTGAGCTTGGCTGGGCATCTGGCCTCGTCTCAGAGATGGCTCTTTAATGGCTGGTACTAATGAGATTTATTGAGCAGTCAGGATAGCAGAGAAGAAGGCTTGGGAGGAGACAAGGAGGCACAGAAATCGCAAAAGAGTAAAGACAAATGGATAGAACGGGGCAGGAGATGCCATAAGCAAGGAAGAGAGGTGGGAAAATGCAGATACGAGAAGGCCACCAGCATCTTGATCTGTATTAGGAATAGTGTGGCCAACAGGAGTGGAGAATTGGTTGCACCTGTGTACTCAGTACTGGTGAGGTCACACTTCAAGTATTGCTTTCAGTTTTGGGGCCCTCACTACAGGAAAGATACTGAGGTGTTGGAGCGTGCCTGGAGAAAGGCAACAAAGCTGGTGAAGGGTCTGGAGAACAGGGCTGGTGAGGAACAGCTGAGGGTTGTTCAGCCTAGGAAAGAGGAGGCTGAAGGGAGACATCATTGCTTTCTACAATTCCCTTAAAGGAGGCTGCAGTGAGGTGGGGGTTGGTCTCTTCTCCCTAGAAGCAAGTGACAGCAGGAGAGGAAACAGCTTGAAATTGTGCCAGGTGAGGTTTAGAATCATAGAATCAACCAGATTGGAAGAGACCTCCAAGATCATCCAGTCCAACCTATCCAACCCAGCCCTATCCAATCAACTAGACCACAGTTGGAAGTTAGGAAAAATTTCTTTGCTGTAAGAATGGTCAGGGATTGGAACAGGCTGCCCAGGGAGGTGGTGGAGTCACCATCCCTGGAGGGGCTCAAGAGATGTGTGGACATGGCACTTTGGGACATGGTTTAGTGGCCATGGTGATGTTAGGTTGATGTTTGTACTCAGTGATCTTAGAAGTCTTGTCAAACAAAAACAATTCAATGATTGTATGGTGCCTTGCTCAAAACCAATAAATCCTTGTTGGGTGGGACCTTCACCAGGAACAGGATCAGTCAGGGGAAATGTGCTGCACCTGAGAAAGTTCTTAGAGGCTGCTGTCACTGGACTCATGGAGTAACAGAATGGTAGGGGTTGGAAGTGACCTCTAAAAATCATCTAGTCCAACCCCCTGTCAGAGAAGGATTACCTAGGGCAGGTCACACAGGAACATGTACTGGCAGCCTTGAAATTCCCCAGAGACAGGCACTTTGCCACCTCTCTGGACAGCCTGTTCCAGTGCTCTGTCACTCTCAAATTAAAGAAGTTCTTTGTCATGTTGAGGTGGAGCTTCCTATGTTCAAGTTTATGCCCATTGCCCCTTGTCCTGTCACTAGACACCACTGAAAAGAGTCTGATTGCACCTTCCCGACACCCATTCCTTAGATATTTGTAAACACTAACCCTCAGCTTCCTCTTCTCCAAGCTAAAGGGCCCCAGCTCTCTCAGCCTTAACTCTGACACCACAAATCTGCTAATGGGGATATTCCTCCACCTGCTGCTCTTCTACCTCCATCAGTGGTGATGGTGGCTGCTGCTGGAAGCTGGGAGCAGAGCTGAGCAGAATGTGTCCTTTGTTGGAACAAATCCAGCTCCTGTTTTGATTGCTTCCTCCTGCATGGCCTCGCACAGAGCTGCAGTGTGATCCCTCCAGGTTCCTGAATGCCAGCTCCCTTTGTCTGGCCTGGGGGGGTTATTAATGAGCTGTTTTGTGCGGCTGCTGAGCAGAGGGGTGGGGAGGGAGGGATGGATGGATGGATGAATGAATGAATGAAAGCCTTTTTATATTGCCCAGGCATCAACTACAAATGCTTTGTAATAACAGAAAGGAACAGACAGGGGAGCCCTTGTAAATACATTTAGAAGAAGCTGTGGAGGTGACGGTGAAGCAGGTTTGCATTTGTGGCTTTGAGAGGGAAGGACAATTCAGCGATCCCATTCCTACCTTCTGGGAGTCTCTCTGGATCTCTGTCACAGAATCACAGAGTGTCACTCCATGCTCTGCTCTATTCCACACACTACACTCAGGCCACATAAAAGGAAAAAAAAAAAAAAAAAAAAGCACAGGGACCAAGAAGTTGTTTACCTTCACTGCCACAGCTGCAGCAAATGAGCAGGGAGGTTCCAGTCACCAGGCTGCCCATGTGTGCTGAGTTTGGGCCCTCAGCCCTGCCTTGCTCCCGTGGAAGGAGGCCTGATGACTCCCAGCTGTGCGTAGTGGGGGAGGTATTTAGCTCTTCTCCTGTGAGAAGGCTGTCAGCGTGAGTGCTAAAGAGGGTTCTGCTTTGTAGCAGCTTCTTGGGGTTCCCCTGGCTGAAGGTGTTTGGAAGGAGTTGCAGGCGTTGGCAGTACGGGAGGCACTAGCTTGGTGATCACAGAATGATAGTCGTTGAAAGGGACCTCTGAAGATTATTTAATCCAATCACCATGTGAAAGTAGCTTCACCTAGATCTGCTTCCTCAGGAGCATGCCCATGCCCAGGTAAGTCTTGACTGTATCTGGAGAAGGAAACTCTACAGCTTATCTGTGTACTCTTGTCCAGTGCTCTGCCACCTTTGCAGGAAAGCAGATTTTGCTGAAGTTGGAGTGATAGCTAATACTGATCAGCAAAAAGTGAAAGATGCTATTAAGGCTGAGGTCGTGAGGGGTTTCAGTTCTTCTTCCTCTGCAGAATGGGGGTGTTTGGCCCAGTGAAGCTGAATTGTTTGTGTCTGGGCCTGAGCCTATGCCATTTGCTGTGTCTCTCATGCCTGGTTAGCATGCTGTCCTCTCTGCTCCTCTCTCTTCCTCGATGCTGCCCCTGGTCCTGCTTTTGCTGAAACCACAGGAAATACTTTCATTGCTGTTACAAAGATGTTCATCTTGGGAATGCAGCACAAAACTGGAATGTGCCTAAACTTAAAATGTACTGAAATGAAAATTAATAGCTTGTAAAATGAGCGTCCCTGAGTGATGGTTGTGGTGCTTTTCAGACAGAGCTGGAAAGAAGAGCTGGGGTATGAAGAGTATCATAGAATGGTTTTGTTTGAAGGGGCCTTTAAAATCATAGAATGATAGAATGTTAGGGGTTGAATGGGACTTCTGGATATTGAGTTCAACTCTCCTGCCAAAGCAGGGTCACCTAGCGCAGGTCACACAGGAACACATGCAGATCAATCTTGAAAGTCTCCAGAGAAGGAGACACCACAGCCTCTCTGGGGAGCCTGTTCCAGTGCTCTGGCCCTTACAGTAAAGAAGTTTTTTCCTCATGTTGAGGTGGATCTTCCTGTGTTCTAGCATATACCTGTTTTTCCTTGCCATGTTACTGGGCACCATCGAAAAGAGCCTGGCACCTTCATCTTGACAGCCACCCCTCAGATATTTACAGAGATTAATAAGATTCCCTCTCAGTCTTTTCAAGACTAAACGGCCCCAAGTCTCTTTTTTTTTTTTTTTATGAGATGTTCAAGTTCCCCCCAGTCATCTCTGTAGCCTCTGTTGGGCTCTCTCCAGTAGATCTGTCACTCTTGAACTGAGGAGCCCAGAAGTAGATGCAATATTCCAGGTGTACTCTCACTAGGGCAGGAGAGTCTCCCTTGACCTGCTGTAAAAACTTTTCCCAGTGCATCTCAGGACACACCGTTGATCCTTTTGGCCACAAGGGCACATTGCTGTCCCATCAATAACATCTTGTCTACCAGGACTCCAAGGGCCTCATCTATGGAGGTACTTTCCAGTAGCACAACCCCTAGTTTGTGCTGGTGTTATTCTCTCCAGATGCAGGACTCTGCATTTGTCCTTATCGCATTTCATGAGGTTTCCCTTTGTCCAGGTCTGAAACGTGTCCCCTCCATGCCATTTGCTGCCTTGTATTACTGCTGTTTGGAAGGATTTGCAGTGTTTTGGTGACTTGGGGAAAAGTGGCTGCAGGACACAAATAGGCTGTGGATCACTTTGCATCTCCAAAGCCCTGTTTTCATTATCATGCAGCACAAGTGGCTGTTTGCAGAAGGACAAATTCCACCGTAAATTACGGGTGATTTCCGTGAGGAGCTCGTTAATTCTCTCGGCACCGGATTTGGATGGTTGCGTTTGTAAGGGCTGTTGCTTTAAACACCTCTCCAACATCTTTGCCTCTCTCTGCTGACTCAGAGTGTGTGCTGGGAAATGATAAACAGGAACTGGTGTGTGTGCATAAATACAGGACTGTGGGCACACCTCGAAAATGGGATCGATGTGGAGCTGCACCCTATGTGGAGCAGCAGTGCCTGCAGTACACATTAGCTGCCTGCTTAGATGTTTTGCCTTCCTCAAGGTTTGCGCATCACAGACCGTGCAGGTTGTGTTGTGCTTAGAATTGTAGAATCCCTTTGGTTGGAGATGATTTTTGAGGTCATAGAAGAATTTTAGTTGACGGAGACCTTTGAGAGCATAAAGTCATGGAATCTGTGGTTGAAGTAGACCTTTGATGTCATCAAGTCCAGCTATTATCTAACTCTGCAAAGTCTGGTGCTAAACCATGGCCCTCAGCACCACATCACCATTATCTAACTCTGCTTAGCTGATGCAGAGGTAGTGCCTTTTTTTTTTTTAATTTCTTTTTTTTTAATTGCTGAACCCAGACCTTAATGCCTGGTCAGGCATTGGGATAGCTTGCTCAGGACTTGGTGGGGAGTTGCTGTCCTTGGAGGTGTTCAAGAAAGCTGTGGGCATGGCACTTTGGAAAATGGTTTAATGGCTGTGGTGGTGTTAGGTCAATGGTTGGACTTGATGATCTTAGCAGTCTTCTCCACATGAAACAATTCCATGATTCTCTGATTCTAATCTTTATCTGCTGCCATGGCACTGTTTTAATGGCTTCCTTTCCTGGGACAGCCTTTGCATTGGCTTCAGGAGAAGCAAGACCTGGTCCTGAGCAAGCAGTACAGTTCTGTGGGACAAGCCTTTGTCCTTTTTTTCCCCTTATATATTTACGGAATTGTGCCAGGTTTGAAGGGACTCCCAGGATGTCTGGCCTAAACTTTCTAGGCAATAGAGTTGAAGTGAGATGGCTCAGCACCCTGTTGAGGGTCCTTTTTTTTTTTTTTTTTTCCTACTCTGTTGTAACTTAAAAGTTTCACTAAAATATTTTAGTCAAAGCGGACAAAATATTGTCCAGTAGATTGTGTCCAGTTCTGGGCCCCTCAGTTCAAGAAGGACCTCAGGGAACTGCTTGAAAGAGTCCAGCACAGAGCCACAAAGATGCTGAAGGCAGTGGAACATCTTTCTGCTGAGGAAAAGCTGAATGAGCTGGGGCTCTGTAGCTTGGAGATGAGGAGCCTGAGGAGTGACCTCATTCATATTTATAAAGATGTGAAGAGCAGTGCTGGGAGGATGGAGCCAGGCTCTGCTCAGTGATGTCCAATGACAGGACAAGGGGCAATGGGTGCAAGCTGGAGAAGAAGTTCCAGGGGAATATGAGAGAAAACGTTATCACTGTGAGGGTGCCAGAAGACTGGAGCAGCCTGCCCAAAGTGGTTGTGGAGTCTCCTCTGGAGTCATTCAAAATCTTCCTGGACGCATGACCTGCTCTGGCAGTGGTGTTAGACTCCTTTCCAACCCCTCCGATTCTGTGATTCTGTGTAAAATAATATTTGAGGGGGGAAGAGTGATCCCTGGGTGGAATTAGTTGTTGCTTGCCTTTTTTTTTTTTTCTCAACTGGGGCCTCTGTCTCTTGCTGCAATAGAGATGCAGCTGATAGGCACACCAGACATAGGTGCTGGTGCAGCTCACGTGTTGAGATAACGTAGTCCATACTTTCACGTTGCTTTTGCATGAAGAAGCATGACCCTTCTGCACGAGCTGAAAGAATTATATGCTTATTTTCAGCTCATACTTATTGTTTTAATCCAGCATCTGGAGCTATGTGTTCTCTGACATAGGGCTGACACTGAAATTTGGCTGATGGTGTAAGTGTTTTATCATCCCTTCATGTAGTGTTTGGGTTTATGTTGCAGCTTATAATTATTTTAAATGGGCAGTTGCTCTGCAGAAAAAAAACCTTCAGCTTGATGCAAACAATAAATGGGAGACAAGCTGCCAGGCTCACCTTTGAAGTCTCTGGCCTAAGGAAACTGTTCCTTGACATCTCATTACTTTCATTCTCTTATGAGAAACAAATGTGGACTTCCTACACGCAGATTAAATATGGTATGAGTTAAGAAAGAGAAGGCAGCAGAAGAGGAGGAACCTTGCTGCTTTCAGCTGTGCTTTTGTTTATCAGGACCTAAGTATGCATTTACTATTTTTTATGACTTCTAAGTTAGCACAAGAAATGAAAAAGGAATAATATTTTGTTTTTTTCTCATGACTAGCAATCTACTGTTCCATATATGATCATACTGGACATGAGCCAGTAATGCACACTTGCAGCCCAGAAGGCCACTGGCATCCTAGGCTGCATCAAAAGCAGTGTGGCCATCAGTTTGAGAGAGGTGATTCTGCCACTTTGCTCTGCTGAGACTTTGCCTGAAATACTGCATCCAGCTCTGTGACCTTCAGCATAGGAAGAACATGAACCTGATGGAGGAGATCCAGAGGAAGGCCACAAAAATTATCGGGGCTGGAGCATCTTTGCTGTGAGGACAGGCTGAGGGAGCTGCGGTTGTTAAGCCTGGAGAAAAGAAGGTTCTGGTGAGACCTAATAGCAGCTTTACAGTACTCGGAGACAGACTGTTTGCAAAGGCCTGCAGTGATAGGATGAGGGACAATGGTTTGAAATGAGAGAAGAGGAATTTTAGATGGACGTTAGGAACAACGTTTTTATGAGGGTGGTGGAACACTGGAGCAGGTTGCCCAGAGAGGTAGTCGAGGCCCCATCTTTGAAGATACTCAAGTCAGGCTCAACAAGGCTGTGAGCAACCTGATCTACTTGAGGGTGTCTGTGATGATTTCAGAGAGGTTGGACTGGACAATCTTTGGACATCTCTTCCAACTCAAACCATTCTATATGCATGCAAAAAAATTGACCACAGAGAAAAGAACAAACATGCCTGTCTGAAGGAACCAGAACATGTAGGTGATGGTGGTTGTTCTGCATATAGCAAGGCTTTTCCTTCCTTTGGGTGAATTTGTTTCAGTTGCTTGGAGAAAGATGTTTTGACTTTGAAGGCATGGGGTAATGTAGGGCATGTTTTCAATGGAGGAGGAGGGAAATCCTCTGGTTTTCTGTTTGTGAACAACATGTCAGACCTTCCCTGACCTTTTTCTTTTGGCCCTGAGGCAGAAGTCTTATGTTGTGACTTCTCTGCACCACTTACAAGGGGTGGATAAATGTGTTGAAAATGAGAATACAGGCAACATTTTTCTGCAGCAAAACAGTGCACAGAAACTCCTGATCTAATTTTTCCCCCCACTAAAATCCAAGCAATACCATGCTATTTTCTTCCGTTCTCAACTGTTACAACGGTTGGACTTGATCTTAAAGGTCTTTTTCAACCAAAATGATATCTGTGATTCTATGAACTTGCTTCTCACAGAAGAGCAACATTTTGACCAATTTAACAAGACAGGGAAGATTTAGGTCAGAGATTAAGAAAAGCTTTCTTTGCTGTGAGAGTGGTCAGGTATTGGAACAGGCTGCCTGGAGAGGTTGTGAAGCCTCTATCCCTCAAGTTGTTGAAGAAATGTGTGGCCATGGCACTGCAGGATATGATTTATGGCTGTGATGGTGTAAGGCTGGTAGATGGGCTCGATCTTAGGGAGCTTTTCCAACCAAAACAGTTCTCTGATTCTAAGAACTGCAAAGGTAGTGACTATGCCTTTTCCCTCATCTTGAATTTGCCATGTGTTGGGAGGGAGGTGGGATGGGGGAGAGGTGGTTATGGATTGCAAACACCTGAAAACACATAGTAAGGCTTGATGGGACAGAACACTCTTCTCCTAAGTAACACATCTTCTCCCTGCTCTAGCAGGAGGTGTCCCTGCCCATGGTGGAGGGCTTGGGATAAGATGATCTTTAAGGTCCTTTCCAACCCAAACCATTCTAGGATTCTTAAGTGGTGTCAGCCTGCACACTTAACTGTAAACTCTGTGTGTTCTTCATTGACTTTTGTAGCACTGCTTTTTTGACTACTCAGCACCCCTACAGGGATCCTGGAAATTCTGCTTGTGTTGTCCTTGGTTTAGATTGGCTAAAACTTTTGTCTGTAAAAGAGTTCTGAAATGACTCACATTTGGGGGTGTGAGTATGTTTTGGGTTTTATGGAGGAAGGGTTAATATGCATGAGCCAGTTTCTGAGCTGTCTTAATATATGGCACTCTGGAAGGGCAGTTGTAATTTCAGGCAGCTGCTCCCTTCCAGGCTGAGAGAGGCCTGTGTCTGCAAATCTGTGCAAGTATCATTGGAAAAAAAAAATCTAGGAGCAGAGCCAGATGATACCATGTGAAAGCTGATCCCTGCTGTTAATGATGCTCTTTAAGCATCATCTTCTAACACAATGTTATTTTCCAGTGTAGACAAACTCCCTTTCCTTTGCCCAAACCCACCCCACAATATGCTGCAATTACTGTATTTTAACTCTGCCTAAAATTTTATGGAAGTTGTATCTGTGGCTCAAACTAGTAGTAGTTGTTTATTTCTTTTTCTTATCATACAATGGTTTGGGTTGAAAGGGACATCCAAAGACCTTGTCCAGCCTCCCTGAAGTGTGCAGGGATGTCTTCCACTAGGTCAGGCAGCTCAGAGCTTTGTCCATCCTGACCTTGAATATCTCCAGGAATGGGATCTCAGTGCTCTCCTTGGGCAGCCTGTTCCAGTGTTCCCCCACCTTCATGATCCAGAACTTGTTCCTCATGTCCAATCTGAATCTTCTCTTTTCTCATTTCAAACCATTACCCCTCATTCTATAACTGCAGACCTTTGTAAACAGTCCCTCTGCAGCCACCTTGTAGCTCTCTTCAGGTACTGGAAGATCACTGTTAGGTGTCCCTGGAGTCTTCTCCAGACTGAATAATCCCTCAGCCTGTCCTTGTACCAGAGGTGTTGCAGCCCCGTAATCATCCTCATGGCTCTCCTCTGGACCCACTCCATCAGATCCATGTCCTTCCTTTGTTCAGGGCCCCAGAGATGGATGCAGTATTCCAGGTGAAGTTTTACCAGATCAGAATAAAGCAGCATGCTGAAGAGCCCTTTTCATTTTTGGTTATAAACACTGTTTCCATCCTGAATAACATAGCTCTTGATAGAAAAGGATAAATAAAAGGTGGGAGAAGAATTAGCCTTTTTTAACAGGGACTCTATAGAGGCAGGGAGGTAAAACAGAGATTCCCTAGTTTTGTGAGTTTACAGTAATCCCATTTGGAGAAACCTAGTGCAATAGAGGAGTGAAATTTCCTCTTATTTCTCTAAGGGAAAGCTCCAAGAACGTTTTTGTTAGCTGATATTCCTAGTATATATAAAATCAGGCCAAGTGTTTGCAAAAAAAATAAAACAAACCCGCACCAAAACAAATATCAACAACAACCAGAAAAAAAAACAAACAAAAAACCCAAAATAAAGCTCAACCAGCAAGCTGCTTTATATGTCTCTGTGTGTAGTAATAAATACATTATAATTAATTATATTTTGTGTATATATCAAAATAAGAAAAGTCTTGTCCTATCTTTGCACACTCGTTCACATGAAGATGCTCAGGCTTGATGTCTGCAGTGTGCTGTACACCACCAAATAGGTATGTAGGTTGTTTTGCTCCTAAGCAAGGCTTCATAAGATCCAGTCTAACCCTGCTCTTCCTTAGCTTCAAACCATTCCCCCTTGTCCTGTCTCTAGGCACCCTGATGAAAAATTCCTCTGCAGTGTCCTGTAGAATTGCTTCAGGTACTGAAGGGCAGCTATAAGGTCTTCCCTGAGTCTTCTCTTCTGGCTGAACACCCCAGGCTCCCTCAGCCTATCCTCATAGCAGAGGTGCTTCAGCCCTTGGATCATCCTTGTGGGTCTTCTCTGGACTCACTTGCACAGTTCTATGCCCTTCTTATGATCTGAACAACAGAACTGGTTGCAGTATTTGGAAGAGGTTTAATTCATAGAAATACAGAATCATAGAATTGTTTGGGTTGGAAAAGACCTCCAAGATCAAGTTCAACTGTCAACCCAACAACACTGTGGCCCTTAAACCGTGCCCCAAAATTCCATGTCCATGTGCTTGAACACCTCTGGGGATGGTGACTCCCACCTTCCTGGGCAGCCTTTTCCAATCCCTGACCACTCTTGGAGCAAAGAAATTTTTCCTACTCTTCCACCTAAACCTCCCATGGCACAGTTTCAGGCCATTTCCTCTTGTACTGTCACCTGATATACAGAGGATTTTTAAAGCGTGAAATAAATTGCATCTTGTTCTAAGTTCTGAAATGAGGCATGGATCTGTGTGATTTATTCATGAAGAAACTGGCTTAGGAACTCTGAGGTCATGCTTGGAGTTGAGCTGGTGCTTAATGTTCATGCTCTGAGGTTATCTCCAACAGCACCTCATGGTGAGGTGAAGCCTGAAACTGCAAGGTGCATGGACAAAACTTGAAGGTTAGAAACCTGTCTTTCTGAGGAGGTTTGCTGCAGACAAAACTCTGACATCAGTCACTCAGTGTGTGATACTGTTGTAATAAAGACCTGGTCTTTACAATGCTGTTTCCTCTCCAGGCTTTAGCTATTCAAATCTTACTGTTGGATTCTGCTCGCCCTTTCCACAACTGAGCACACATCAGTTGACCAACAACAAATTTTACCTTTGCTACTCAGGATACCAATTTCTTCTTCCATCCAAGGCCTGCTCAGTTTCCAAGGAGGGAAAATATCTGATTTATAGCCAAGGGCATGATCTCCAATGAGTTAGAATCATAGAATTGTTTGGGCTGGAGAAGACCTTTCAGATGATTGACCTTTGACATTATTTAACTCTACAAAGTCTGGTGCTAAATCATGGCCCTTAGCACTACATCTCTGCCTCTTTTCAACACCTCCAGTTTCGATGTCAATACAGAAAGTAAGCAATCAGTTGCTTTAAGCAAATGAAGAATTACTCTTTAAAGGCTTAAAGCAGCACATTACAAATGATGATGTTCCTTTAGTGATGTTATGTACAGTTCTCTATGGTTTGTGGTGTTCCTTGCTCCATCTATCCTGAAGAGTAGTTGTGCCACCTTCAGAGAGTCACAGAATGTCAGATTAGAAGGGATACCAAGGATCATCTAGTCGAACCTCCTCACTGGACCTTTTCCTGCAGTGCATGTCTTCTGTCCTCACGCAGAGGAGGTTAATGTTTTATTCCTGAGTTAATGGGTGTCTTTATTTTGGAGCCTTCCCAGTGAATTCTAAGTAACATAGAATCATTAGGGTTGTAAAAGACCTTGAAGGTCATAAAGTCCAAACTTACGTATCCCTTTGAAATCCGGTCTGAAGCAGAGAGATGGCTATGGAATGATTATGGAGGAAAGATGCTAATACTTAAAATCCTGCAAATGGTGTTTCATCCCCGACCCCTGCTTTGAATTCTTTAAGAATTCCTGAATAGGAACTTTTTAAATGAAAGCAGTAGGAGTAGAAGTGTGGCTCAGCATTATGAGCCAGATGTCAGTGGTGGTACCTCAGGTGTGCTATTCCTTAACACCCACTCAATTTTCCCCATGGCCCCTCCTTAAAGAGGACTAGGGGGCTGCATGCAAGCTGAGATCAATTCCCAGCCTCTGTTTGCTGAAGGCTGGAGCTCTGCTTTGAGTTGAAGTTGTATGAGCTGGGAAATGGAGACAACGTGGTGTTGGGAGCAAGCCTGGATCTTGGGAACATGTTGCTCAAGCAACTAGAAACTAGACTGCTTTCCTTGTGCCAAACCAAAGTCAAAGGCCTGTGGGTTTTAGAACATATTTGAAAAAGGAATAGTATTAAAGAGTAAGCTGGATGTAATGATTTAGAACTTGCTGCTATTTGTACCCTCAGCTTTGACTTGGGCTTTACCCCTGAGGTCTTGCATTGCAAGGAGCTGAGAATGAGCAGCAGTGAGATGAAAATGTGACCAAAATACTAATGTCTTGAAGTGTGGGACTGAAGAGGATTTGTGAAACAAGGAGTGCTGCCACATTTTGTTGGCTCAGGGTGAAGAGGGAGGAGGTATTTTTCTCCTAACAGTTTCTTTTCTGTCTTTTCCAGAGTTTTGTGGCAGACTGTGGATGGGATAGCTTTGGATGTTGCATGAAGCATTTTAACTGGAAACTGTGCATAGATGCTGGTCTATGTCTGTAGCTTGGAGCAGAAAAGAAAAAGAGGAAAAATTGTATTGAACTTCTTTGATTTCTGCCTTGAAGTGAAAGGGGAAGATTTTCATGTGGAGTGGAGGAGGAAGCTGGGTGTGGAAGAAAGCCATGCTTTTATTTTTGTACTCCCAAGCTTCATTGATTCATAGNGGGAGGGGACATCCACAACCTCCCTGGGCAACCTGTTCCAGTGTCTCACCGCCCTTACTGGAAAGAATTTCTTCCTAATCTCCAGTCTCAATCTCCCCTCTTCCAGTCAAAGCCTTTCATTGTGTCGCTACAAGTCTATGCCAAAAGTCTTTCCCCAGCTCTTGTGTAGCTCCTTCAGGTACTGGAAGTCTGCTGTAAGGTCCCCCTGGAACGTTTTCTTCTGTGGGCTGAAGACCCCCAACTCTTTCAGCCTGTCCCCATAGGGCAGGCTCTCCAGGCCTTTGATCATCTTTGTGCCTCTGCCTGGGACCTGCTCCAAGAGTTCCATGTCCCTCTTATGCTGGGGGTGCCAGAACTGGACAAAGATGTAAAACCCTAACTTTCTATACAAAGAAAGAGAGGATAGTGGGAGCAGGCTTAATTCTGGAACATCTGGCTCCAGATGAAGCTCTTACTGGTGGTTATGTCCATCTTAAGACCAGCCTTTTGAGCAAAGACACAATTGCTGTGGTTTCATACCTGCTCTGAATGGTTAACAGACGATGTCCTCACACCCTGTTTTACTTGCGGCTCATGTTCTTCCTGCAGTGTGGCTGTGCAGGCATTGCACACTCAGTTTGTGATTGGTGATGATGTCTCATCTGACATTTTTTGGCATAGAAAGGTTAAGGCTGCTATTTGGGCTTGTGAAGATAGAAGAATTGCACTTAAGCCCAGTATTAGTCATGTAAGCTTCTTGCAGAGTAATTTAGCACTGAATCCTGACTTGTTTTGCTGGCTAGATGCCACCAGTTTAGGGAGCTCTGCTTGTACACCTTGTAAGTGGGCTGCAGAACTAGTGAAAAATTACATCACAGGGCTTCTTCCCCTGCAGACCTCCTGCTTGCTTCTTTAAACCTGAGCAGGGAAAAAGTGGAAAACATGGTCAGGAATGCAGAAAACACAAATAACCTTTATGCAGTTATTGGAGCAGTTCTCTTTCTAAAGGGGGAACTCTGAAGAAATTAGGATTTGCCACTAAATTCCACAGTAGAATTTCTGCATCTCCATGCAGAAGGTGACAGAATGCTCTCCTGGTGTGCCTGCCAAAACTGAGTGTGAAGCAATGTTGTATTTGGATTTCTTTTGCAACAGAAAGAAGCTTAAAAATGTAACAAATACTACCAGATATGCTTTCTGCTTTTGTGTGTGGAAGGGCACTGCAGAGGACAACATCAAAACTAAAGGAGGTTCTTGCTCTTTCTTGAGCTCAAGCCCTCCTTAAGGAGGTGCCTAGAAGCATAAAATCCCAGAATGGTCTGTATCATAAAGATCATTTAGTTCCAACCCCCCTGCAGTGGGTAGGAACACCTCCCACTAGCCCAGGTTGCTCAAGGCCTCATCTAACCTGGCCTTCAACACCTCTAGGGAGGGGGCATCCATGACCTCACTGGGCAACCTGCTCCAGTGTCTCACCACCCTTCTTCCTAATCTCCAGTCTAAATCTCCCCTCTTGCAGCTCAAAGCCATTGGCCCTTGTCCAGTCACTATAAGCCTTTGTCAAGAGTCCCTCTCCTGCTTTCTTATAGGTCCCTTTCAGGTACTGATGTCATTGGCTTCCTTGGCTGCTGCTTTCTATGTAGTGCCACAGTCCTGATGGGATCTAATGGACCGTTTGGGGTTGGGCTTTTGAATTTTGTCATAATTGTGGTTCTTGGCCTGAATTTGGAGTTGAAAACCACTGACAAGGCAAATGGTGGGAGAAGTTCAAGACATCATCAGTCCGATGAAGGAAGCGTGCAGGAGGATGTTTCTGAACCCTTTATTCCTTAGCTATTTTACACGAACCTAATCAAAGAAATTTTTATTTTTTCTGCTTGGTAGGATATAGCAAAGGAGCTGTATCAAGTACAAGCAAATTTCCCAGCTGTAGTTGCAGTTTTTGCAGATGGAGGTTAAGCCCTGGATCTCTGTTGTGACTTTGCTGCCTACTGTTGGTTTTTGGTTAGGAATGTGTATGTGTGTTTTGGGTTTGGGTTTTTTGGGTGTGTGTGGGTTGTTTTTTTGTTTTTCCTCTCCATAGCTCAGCTTCATACCCACCTGGCTTTCATACCTATAGCCACCTTAAGTGTCTCCAAAAGAACATGTCACTTCTAGTTATCTTTTTTTTGATAAAGACCAGTTATATATGACCACAACAAGTAAAACCAGGGTGATTTTTTTGACCATCCTGGGATATATATATATATTTTTTTTTTTTTTTTCCTTTTTGTTTTCTGCAGATGTAGGAAAATCACCCTTACAGTGTCAAGTGAGCAGACTGCACTGGATTGGAAGGGGGTCTCAAAGGTCCTCTTATCCAACTCCTCTTCAGTCAGGAGGGATACCTCCAACTACATCAGGCTGCCCAGGGCCACATCAAGTCTGATCTTGAATGTCTCCAGAATGAGCTGTTTCATTGGCCATGCACAAGGGCAGATGTCACATGAACCTTGGTGGGAAGGACTTTTGATTACTTGAACATAGCAGATGCTCATTCAGCTTCAGAAGGAAGCTCCCCTGATGGATATTTTTAATGAGCTAGGGGAGAGGATTCCAACTGCCTGCCTATCTCCTTACAAGCCTATCTACCTACAAACCCCTAGGGTAGAGAGCTACATCACTGTGAAGCATTAGAAGTAGAAGAGGTTATCTAACTAGACACTTCCTCTGGTGTATTTACTGTACAAGTACATATACATCATGCTGCTTTTCTGTGTTTACTTGCAAAGTTCCCATCAGCAGTCTTGAGTAACTCTTGTCTAGCTGCAGCCTGAGAGCAATGTAAGGTTGCCCAATTTCCTTGCCAGTTTGAGCCACAGAAACAAATCCAATCTCCTTTTGTTATTTCTACCCTAAGGATACAGAAAGGGAGCATATGTGGAGGAATGGGTGCTTGCAGATGCTCAGGTTTGGAGATGATACCAAGCTGAGTGGTGCAGTTGATAGGAGTGAAAGATGGGATGGGGGCCATCCAGAGGAAGCTAGACAGGCTGGAGACGTGGGCTAGTGACAATCTCATGAGGTTCAGTGAGGCACAGTGCGAGATCCTGCACCTGGGATGGGGCAGTCCTCAATATCAACCCAGGCTGGGGGACGATGAGTTTGAGAGCAGATCTGCAAAAAAGGATTTGAGTGCTGGTGAGTGAGAAGCTGGACATGTGTCAGCAATGGGCACTTGCAACCCAGAAGGCCAGTGGCAGCCTGAGCTTAATCAAGAACAGTGTTGGTAGCAGCTGGAGAGAGATGATTCTGCACCTCTGCTCTGAGACTTCACCTGGAGCACTGTGTCCAGCTCTGGGGTCCTCAACATGAGAAGAACATGGACCCAATGGACTGAGGGGGGCATGAAAGTGATCAGAGGGCTGTGAAAGACAGGCTGTAAGAGTTTGGACTACTCAGCCTGGAGACATTGAAACAGCATTTCAGTTTCTGAAGGGAACCTACAGGAAGGCTGGGGAATGGGAGGACTGTTTTGATAAGGCCTGTGGTGATAGGACAAGGGGCAATGGTTTGAAACTGGAGCAGTGGAGATTTAGGTTGGACATCAGGAGGAAGCTCTGCACAACGAGGGTGGTAAAATACTGGAACAGATTGCCCAGGGATGTGGTTGGTATCCCATCCCTGGAGACATTGTGTCAAGCTTGATGTGTGTCTGAGCAGCTTGATCTAGTTGTAGGTGTCCCTGCTGACTGCAGGGGGGTTAGACAAGATGACCTTTGAGAGTACCTTCTAACTGGATGTGTTCTGTAATTGTGTGCGTGGGGATAGAGCTGCATGTGTGTGTTGGTATGGGCTGATAAATGTCTGGAATGATGTAGAAGGGATACCTGTGAGTATACTGCTTTCTTCTAAAATAAGCAGAGGACTTTGGGGAGCAGAACTTTATGGAATCAAGGGAAATATTGGATCCTGGGTGCTATCCTAAAGTCCTTTCCATCAGAAAGGAATCAATATGTAGCTCTTTGGCTGGTAGCTCTTCAGATTTAACTGAAATCACATTAAATGGAATAGATTTTATTGCTGGCTCAGGCAGAGAGGGTTATATTTAACTGAACTCTCTGGAAGTCAACTATTTGGGAGCTGCCAACTCATCACAAAAGGATGCTGCTGGTAGCTGTAACCAAACAAATCATGATATTGTTTCTTTGTCTTTACTGACACGGGCTCCTGCTTTGTAATGAACTGAGCACACGGACTTCTGGTGCCGTGCATCCTGTTTGCTCTGCCTAATTCTTGCATTGATTTCTTTGCCCAGCTGGCCCTGGGGGAGCTTTGTTGTGCCTTGCTTATCCTAGGGTATCTTTGCAAGAACCAATCTCCTTGCCATTGATTTGAGGACCTCCGCTGTAAGCAAAACTGCAGGCTGGCGTTTTGGGCAGGCCAGGGCCTGGACTGAGTCTGCAGCTGTGGAGAGTATCTGTAACAAGGAGAGGCGTTAGTGGGAGCAGATGTTTTTACCACTGCTGCAAACAGCATCCAATGACTTTAAGTTCTCTTCTCCCTAGTGACAAGCGGCAGGATGAGAGGAAGAAATGACCTCTAGTTGCACTAGGGGAGGTTTAGGTTGGATATTAGGAGAAACTTGACTGAAAGGGTTCTCAGTCTGGTGCAAACTGCCCCTGGAGGGTTGGATCCTCATCCCTGATAGTGTTTCAAAGTGGAAGTAATGTGGTGCTGAGGGCCATGGTTTAACCCCACACTAAGTAGAGCTAGAGAATGGTTGGACTCAATGATTTGAAACATCTTTTCCAACTGAAGTGATTCTATCCCAATTGTAGTATTTGCTGAGTTGCCACTTTCTCTATCTTTGGAGCCATGCTGAACAAGGTAGTGATGGAGTTTGATTTCAAGATGGAAATGGCTGTCATCAGTCAATGATTTTAAAGGTCATTTCCAAACAAAAATATATAATCTTTTTTAAGTTCAATACCCAAACCAAGTCAGTCTGTATTGGCAATCTACAAGCAAGCAGACTATAACAGTTACTTCTATTAATTACTGGAAAAGCTATTAAGAGATGCATTTGCAAGGCCTCAGAAGCCAATTCTCCTTTTCATTTTTGCAACAAAAAAAAAAAAACAAAACACCCTCATCAAACCCAAAACAAACCAACTCCACCACACAAACAAAATCCAAAGGAAAAACTCTTATGTTCTGGAGATGCTGTCATGAGGGAGGCCTCCTAGGTAACATATGTTCACACTTCCCACGTGTCGTGTAAATTTATCTACCTCAAGTATTTAATCTTCCCAGAAATCATGCTTTCTTCTCTTCTTCAGATAAGAAAGATGGAATCATCTCCTTCCTTTAAAAAAAAACAAACAACAAAAAAAAAAAACCCTTCAACAACAAACCACCTCACCTGTAGCTTGGCAAAGTCCCAGCTTTAGATTGTTTGGGTTAGGACTGAGGTTGGTTTTGATAATAGTCCAATTTTCAATTTTGCATAAAAGCTGAAAATGTCTTGGTGTGTTTTTTTTGAGTTCTGAATGATCTCATTTCCCCCCCATTCCCCAAGAACATTCCTAAGAAGTTACTCAGTCGAGTAACAGGGAGAATTTCAGCCATAAATAAAGCAACGCATGAAACTGTAAATAATGTTTGGACAGCTTGGGCTGAGGGTTTCCCAAAGGGAAGAAAGGATTTTGGTGGGGAGCTGCCCAGAGTTGTGCTAGAATCTGGTGGTGTTTCTTTGGAACATGTTGTCATGTGTGCAAAGTGCTTCCAGGTTCTTGCATGT
Source organism: Ramphastos sulfuratus (assembly GCA_013399055.1). Taxonomy (NCBI): domain Eukaryota; kingdom Metazoa; phylum Chordata; class Aves; order Piciformes; family Ramphastidae; genus Ramphastos; species Ramphastos sulfuratus. Next base: position 4,280 of record WBNM01017703.1, on the reverse strand, counting down.
TGGGATCTGTCCTCTCTTCCCCAAGGACTCCTGCAAAAATTTACTCTTGGGATAGCAAAGTAAATCGTACTGATTAGAGGAGGGGAAGGGGGAAGAGTGAAAGCAGAGAATGAGATCAACCAAATATTTTGGACAGAGTGGCTGGAAAAATGCCCAGCAGAAGAGTACCTGGGGGTGCTGGTTGACAGATAGCTGAAGATGAGCCAGCAGTGTTTTCAGGTAGCCAAGAAGTCCACCACCATCCTGGCCTTGATCAGGAATAGCAAAGCCAGAAGGAGTAGAGAAGTGGTCAGGCCCCTGCACTCAGTAGTGGTGAGACAGCACCTCAAAAACTGGCTTCAGTTTTGGTCCCCGCACTCCAAGAAAGACATTGTGGTACTGGAGCATGTCCAGAGGGCAAGCTGGTGAAGGGTCTGGAGATCAGGTCTGGTGAGAAGCAGCTGAGGGAAATGGGGGTGTTTAGTCTGGAGAAAAGGAGGCTGAGGGGAGACCTCATTGCTCTCTACAACTCCCCACTCTCTACTTCTTCCTACTATCAGGTGATAGAATGAGAGGAAATGGCCTGAAATTGTCAGGGGAAGTTTAAGTTGGAGATGAGGGAAAATGTCTTTACTGCAAGAGTAGTCAGAGATTGGAACAGGCTGCCCTGGGAGGTGGAGTGATCATCTCTGGAGGAGTTCAAGAAATATAGAATCATAGCATCATAGAATGGTAAGATTGGAAGGAACCTCGAAGATCATCTAGTTCCAACCCCCTGCCATAGGCAAGGACACCTCCCACTAGGAGAGGTCACTCAAGGCCTCGTCCCCCTTGGCCTTGCACCCCTCCAGGGAGGGAGCAGCCACAACCTCCCTGGGCAACCTGTTCCAATGCTTCACCACCCTCACTGCAAAGAACTTCCTCCTGACATCCAATCTAAATCTTCCCTCTGCCAGTTTAAACCCATTGCCCCTTGTCCTGTCATTGCAAGACCTTGTAAATAATCCCTCCCCAGCCCATATGTGGGCATGGTACATGGGGACATGGTTTAGTGGCCATGGTGGTCTTAGGATGGTGGTTGGACTGGATGAGCTTGGAAGTCTCCTCCAGTTGAAACAATTCTATGGTGCTACTCACTGATGTGAGTAGCACATGTGAGACTCTATGCTGAGGCTGAAACCCCAGCTGTATCACAGGGCTTGGGGGGTGGTGGGGGGGTGGAACTAAAGGAGGAACATATGTCACTGACAGATTGCCAACTTTAGCATTTAATTCCTGGCATTTCGTGGGTTTATAGGATTTGCTGATAAAGAAGATGAGAAGGAAGGGTTAGATGGGCTGTAATTTCCTCAGTGTTCTTCTTGAAGGTGGATAAAAAAATATCAGCCCATCTTTTTTATTTGAATGTATTGGAAGTGGCCTGAAGAATTGTGTAGTTTTTCATTAGGAGGAATATCTGCAAGTTATGACACTTCCTCTCCTTTAAAAGCAGTGTCCGAAGCACTGGGGAGCATTCAGCATTAAGTACTTTCCTTATTTGAACTTGACTAGTAGGCAGTCTTTCTTCCTTCACTTGAGATCTCCATGCTATGTAGACTCAGAATCTGTTCAAATGTGCATGTTTACAAAGATCTGAACAGCCCTAGCCTACCTGTTCTGCAAAGATGTGTAATAAATCATGGTTTGAAATATTCTGAGAAACATGACAGTGAAGGTATCAAAAATGAAGTCTTAGATAGCAATTGGATATTAAAGCATTTTTACATCCTCTGGCTGGTTAACATGCTGCTTCATTTTGCTTTTTCTGTAGAATCATAGAATTTGTTTGGATGGAAATACCTCAAAGATCGAGTCCAACCTTCAGCTTAACACCAATATGAAACTATGTCCCAAGTACCACAACCACAAATTTCTTGAACACCTCCGGGGATGGTGACTCCACCTCCCTGGGCACCCCATACCAATCCTTTACCACTCTCACAGCAAGGAAGTTTTTTCTAATCTTTTACTTAAACCTCCCCGGCACAATTTCAGGCCATTCTTCTCCTTCTATCACCTGATACTGGGGAGAAAAGACCAATTCCGCTTCCCTCCAACCTTTGTTCAGGGAGTTGTAGAGATCAATGGGGTCTCCCCTCAGCCTTTTCTTCAGGCTGAACAACCCCAGCTCCCTCAGCCTCTCCTCATATGACCTGCTCTCCAAACACCTCACCAGGTTTGTTGCCCTTCTCTTTACCTGCTCTAGCACCTCAAAGTTTTTTCTTATACTGCAGTACCCAAAACTGGACACAGTAATTGAGGTGTGGTCCCACTAGCATGGAGTACAGGGACACCTCCAGTGGAAATTAAATTACTCCTTTAATCTTTCATTTCAGGTTTTATTGAGCAGACAAACTCCTCTAGAAAAATACTGCCTGTTTATAATCTCTCCAAGTTAGTTGTTCATTTCAGGGTTCATGGAGTTTAAAAGCTAGGCAGCATTTGAAAAGCCCAGGAGTCTGTTGTTGGAGGGCAAAAGACTTGGAAAGATATCCTCAAGATAGAGTGAATGGCTGTTATGCTTTTCATGGATCAGCCGTGAAACACTTGGGAGTTTGCAAAGCCCTCTGGTGAACCAGAAAAATCATAGAACCACACACGGCGTGCCACTTATGTTGGGTTTCTGTTAGGGTCTGAACATGGTGAAATCCATCTTTCTCAGGTTCTTTGAGAACTACAAAGACTGTGGTGAAGGCAAGCGATGGCTTTAATCCTGCCCTGGGGTCCTATGGGTTTATAGAATCATGAAATTATTTTTGTTGGAAAAGACCTTCAAGATCATCAAGTCAAATCATCAACTCAGCATCACTATAGCCGTTAAAGCATGCCCCAAGTGCCATGTCCACACCTTTCTTGAACACCTTCACGGCTGGTGACTCCACTCCCTCTCTGGGCAGCCTATACTACTACCTGACCACTCTTGCAGCCAAAAAAAATTTCCTCATTTGCAACCTAACCCTCCCCTTGAAAAATTTCAGGCCATTTAATCTATCACCTGATGCTAGGGAGAAGAAACCAATTCCCACCTCACTCCAACATCCTTTCTGTGAGTTGTAGAGATCAATGAGGTCTCCCTTCAGCCTTCTCTGTGAGTTGTAGAGATCAATGAGGTCTCCCTTCAGCCTTCTCTTCTCCAGACTAAATAGTCCCAGTTCCCTTAACTGCTTCTCATAAGACTTGTTCTATAACATCTCTTTTTGACTACCATCTTATTTGCCCCATTTCATTTAGTTTTCTCAGCAGAGATTAATTTATTCTCAGCAGTTTTTCTTCCTGTAGACTGAGTGAGGGAAGTCTGGTCCTTGTCAGAATCCATTTATGCCTCTTAGCAAGTAGAAATCCCAAATGAACAGGATAGAACTAAGTCTCTCTTATTCTCCTTAAAACATGTCTGAATGTTACATGTCCAGTACCTGAAGGGGCCTACAGGAGAGCTAAGGAGAGACTTTTTACAGAGGGTTGTAGTGATAGTATGAGGAGCAATGGCTTTAAGGTTGAGGAGGAGAGACTTAAACTGGAGATTAGGGAGAAATTCTTTAGAGTGAGGGTGCTGAGACACTGGAACAGGTTGCCCGGGGAGGTTGTGGATGCCTCTGCCCTGGAGGAGTACAAGGTCAGATTGAATGAGTCCTTGAGCTGTTTGGTCTAGTGGAAGGTGTCCCTGCCCGTGGTCAGGGGAGTTGGATCTGGTTGATGTTTAAGCTTCCTTCTAACCCAAATCATTGCGATATGTAAGCACAGGCTGTGGTGCTGGTGCTTTCAGCCTCCTAGTGCATTTGAGTGGAGGAGAGAAAGCGAGACATAGCCCTCATATGGTCTGTTAGGTTTGAAGAAAAGCAAGAAACAAACATCTTTTTGTGGTCCTGTGGCAAACCTATGATAAGAAGTCGAGAAGTTGTAATGGAGGGATAATTAATTGATTGTGAGATAGCATTTTTTTTTCCAAATTAATATTGTTTATTAATTTTTATATTCACGAGTCTCACCCCCCTGACCTCTAATTTGAATAATAATTGGTTCTTTGGGCAGTCATGGAAGCCTTATTTGTTGTAGTTATTCCTTTGTGTAAGTAGCAATTATACAAGATTAAACTCAATTGAACTGGAAGAGAAGGTTCCTGCAGTTAATACACTGCTTGCCCACTAGATGGACTTGGGAAGCTCCTTTCTGCTTATGGCAGAAGGCAATTAGTGAATTATAAGAGGATTTAAGTATATACTCAGAAATATTAATCTCCTAATTCCCTGGGACTAACTACACTT
>WBNM01017702.1:0-42955 GCA_013399055.1 Ramphastos sulfuratus | reverse complement strand
AAATATAAATAAATATATATAAAAGGGCAAAAAGCACAAAAAATAACAAAATGAAATATCAGTGAAAGAAATCAAAATGACAGTGTTTTGGTGATATATCTTTATTTTAAGGTGGTTTATTCTTTACATTGTATAGGCTAAAACCTTGCCTATGAATTATGACATTTCAGTCTAGAAATTAATATTATACATACAGAGAAAAGTTAATTTGGCTGAATGAAAGGTAGTGTTGCAAGTTGGAATCTTTTAGATCTGCCATTCAAGGAGAAGTTAGCTTTAAAATTACCTGCAGAAAAAAAACTATGTATTTAAGATTCAGACTTCCTAAGGAAGTTTTGGGTTACATATATCTGGAATTCTGGTATTGCTTGGAATTGCTGTTATTGTGTGCTACCTTTATATTACTCTTACATTGCTTTACAGTCAAGGTTGTCCTCTCAGTTAAATGAAGCATGTATATGTATGTACAAATATTTGCATGTGCCTACACATATGCATATACACATATTATATACATAATTTAATTTTAAATTTTACAATTATACTTGACATTATAGTCTCACTTGAATTCCTTTTTCTTTGCAAAGAATCTGATATTCAACTTCTGGATATAAGAGAATCCAGGATAACATTCTGATGTGTTTTGAACAGAGTAGTCATGTCTCACACGACAAGCACAAGACTCACACATGCCATTTGGTTTGCACCTTCTCACAGCAACACTTCTGTACCATATGTTTTTGGAGTGCAAAACCAGATCATTTGTCATCCTTTGTGATCCCACGTGCCAATCATAACTGCATGCCTTAGCTGTGATCTGTCAGTTATGCCTGTCACAAGGGGATCAGGAGAGATACCTTGCTTCAGCTAGAGGAAAGCGTGAAGTAGGTTCCTTAAGGAATAGGATCCTTAAAGGAACTCCACCACAAGGTAATATTACCCATCTGCAAGCTAATGGTCACCAGCATGAACACTGGTTCACTGCTTAAATATGTTAAAGACAAAGAAATTGCAGTGGCCACTGAAACACTTTGCATGCAAATTCTTAAAACAAAACCACTCAGTAAACTGCTCGCAAAGATATTCTACAGCACTTTGAATGGAGGTTTAAATTTTTGTTGTTGGAATGTCACAGAAATTTCAATCTATGATACTTTAGCTGAAGCAGAAATATATGCAAGGATTCAGCTTTCCACAGAATCCTGAAAATGCAGTTCACTGTGCAGATTACTGCACAACTGCTAGCAACTGCTAGCATAAATATATATTCATTGCTTCCATTCCTTGGAGTATTGCGATCAAATATTTCTGCTTGATATGACAACCAGAATTCACAGAGCAGAGTTCACATGGGGAATTTCCTTCTGCCCACCAGAAGGAGTTATATACATAACCCTGAGAAGTCATTGTTCTCTGTCTTATGCTTCACCAATAAACATGTCCTGAAGAGTTTCATAACTCAAATCACCTCCCTGTCCTTCATGTGCTTAGCATATCTTCTAGGAGGAGCTGTTACGCGATCATCTCAGGCACAGAGGTGAGGATGATCAGTCAGTAATTTCCAGGGTCCTGCTTTTTTAAAATGGTCACATTTCCCTTCTTCCATTCACCAGGGATTTCTGACTGTCAAAACACCAGAGAGTAGGTTTCCTTCCTGATGGCATTCTTGATTGACAAATTTCAGTGGTCTAGACACACCGAGGGAGAGTTCTTTAAGGAACTTCTCAGTAGCTTATACTCTTTAAAGATAACTGGAGCTTTACCATTATTAGTTGCAAAAAGAATGGAATCAAAATAGGGTAAACCCAAGTTTTTTACTGTACTCCAGGATGAGTATTACTTACCATTTTTTTACATGCAGCGATGTGAATTTACTCAAAGAGTCTACAGTTTTACAAAAGTGTTCTTTTTAAAAGTCTAGGATAACTTTTTGTAATGGATGAGGATTAATTAATGCGAGATTAAATTTTTCAAAAATTACTATTAATATTCAATATTCAGAACTCTCACCACTCCAACCACTAATTTTAATAATAATTGGTTCTTTGCATCAGTCATGCAAACTTTGTACAAGTAATAACACAGGATCTAGAAATAACTAATAATAATATAACATTAATTGAACTAGAACTGGAAGAGAAGGTTCCTGCAGTCAATACACTGCTTGCTCACTAGATGGACTCAAGGAGCTCCTTTCTGCTTATGGCAGAAGGCAATGGTGAATTACAAGAGGCACTAAGTATTTACTCACAAAACGATCTCCTGACTCACAGGGCTGGCTACAGCTTCAGACAGTACCCAAATACTTTCAGGGAATTCTGTTACTGTCTTGTCATCTGCTGAGACTTCTGATTCTTCCTAGACTTCAGAGTGCTGAGGAAAGGAGGCAGACAATCTCTGACTTGGTCCTGATCTCCTCTGGATGATCTGTGTATCTCCAGGACTTCCCATCTTGGCAGGATGTCTTGTGATGTGCAGTCTCAGCACGATGTCAAGCTGGCTATGCAGGCTGATCAGATGGAGGCATTGAAAGCCTCTTCTTGGTAAACTCGACACAGGCAGTTTCCAGGCAATTCAGGATGCAATAAGGCAGTAGCAAGCAGACAAGCATAGATTCAATGGCAGAGCACAGATACCATGGCAAAGCATGTTGTGTGACCTTATCTCCTTTTATCAGTACAGCCTAAGACCAATGGGCCTTTGGACACAGAATAGCCAATCAGAATGGCAGTTGGCCAAGCTTGACCATATTAAGTGAAGCCATAGGCTTGCTTTACCCTTTTTAGGGCAGAACACAGGCCTTGCACAAGGCATACACAAGCTGAGCCTGTGTACCTTGTTTATCACAGAATGCAAAGGGCCAGGGTCCTTAGACTCAGTGGCTCCAGGTTCTTTGTCCTCTTTCCACAGTTGCTTGTCCCCAAAACAGAAAGAGGGAGAGCAGAAAAACATGTCTGGGCAAGCCACGATGTGTATAAGTCTATTTTGGCCTGCTTAGGCCTACTACCAACACTTTCAAAAAAAACCATTGGATTCATAATGCTGTTTTTCATATTGATTATAAATTGAGGATTTTAAAGCTTTTTTATACAGAAAATATTTAACTTCTTAGTGCTTTGTTGCCTTTTTTTTTAAACAGCTTTCTGTAATTTTTCTTATATTTCATAAAGATTTTTATGCACTTCCTGCCTCAAGACAGTAGGCAAAATATGAATCTCACAGTTAACAAGACCATTTGAGATTGGAAATTTCCAGAAAGATATGATTTCCCCATAGAGATGTTTAAAATTAATCCCTTTCAAACTACGACAATGGATTTTAATTAAGCTAACATTAGTGCTCATGTTAAGAGGAAAAAAAACACTGTAAAGCTCTCTCTCTCTTGACCTTTGAAATAATAGTTAACCTTGGCATAAGCAGACACTTTAGAACAAGACTGGAATTAGGGGGTACCAATTGTGGTAAAAACAAGAAGGAAATTGTTTCTGACTTAAGCTTACTTGGCATAAAATTTGCTTTGCTGCTTGTCAATCTTTCTACACAAAGATGTGTAACTAAGCTGAGTCTTTATCAGGCTGCCTTTCTTTTCCAGGTTCCAAACCACTGACTTTGTCAGCTAGTGGCTGGAAACAGCCATGGGGCCTGTAATGTCAATTCTCTTTACTCTATTAAATGTCTAACAAGGAAGTCTGAAAATGGTTGAAAGTGTCTGGATTTTGCCTATTAGCTTTCACACTCTCATGCAGAATCTACTTTCAAGCTTCTCATATCTTTCTGCAGTCAACCAGTAAAAATGGTTCAGTTAAATCCTGTTGTGAAATTTTAAATACCAACATCCCATCCAGATTGGCTAAGATTATTATGAACTCCTAGAAAGGAAGGATTCGATGTTTGCAAGTTACTACAGATTGTTTTCCCATTCTAATGCTTTATGTTTAAAAATAATTGCTGTAGGCACTTATTTATGGGTTTTATTTTATTGCAAACTCATGCTGTTGTTTGGAGCATGTTCTTCTAGATTTCACACTCAGATGGTGTGGTTTTCCTCTTGTAAGATTTGCAGTTAGTGGTGGGATGACATCTTCAATCATCACCTGAACTTTCCAAAATGTTTTCACAAATATGTTGAGATTAACACATGGATTTTTGGATAACACCTGCTTCCTTACTTACACTGAAAGATAATCTACACATTTCCTAATGCTTTGTCATGATGATGGTAATGACATTTGTAAAACAACAGTGAAGGACACAAATATAGGTTTAATTCCCACTATACCACTCTCTTTGCAGATTTTCCTCTTTCTCTTTGTGCTATGTAGTATCTTTTCTGTTTAGACTGATTTTTTTTTTAATAGCATCTGTTTTCTATAATATGCTATTAAAAACTAGGATCATGTGACTTTTAATCTTGTTACATCTCTCAATTCCACTATAAATAAGTAATGACAAAGTGATATGACAAAGGCATGATAGCCGATGATTGTGAGATCAGCTGTGTAAATGGAAGAATAAAATTAATATTTATCTTTATTTTATAAATAATACATAATACATATAATATATTACATTATATTACATTACATATAAACAATACTTATATATATTTGATAAATATAATATTTATATTTTAAATACAGAAACAAATTCTCTCTGCAAGAAAAACAATATGCAAAATCATGTTCAAATATTTTTAAACTTTCATGATATGCATGTAAGAGAGGAAAATAGATATTTTTTTTTTCCCCCCTAATGTTTTCCCTTGTCTGAAAAACATACTACTGCCCTTTGATTTCCAGACCGGTCATACTAGTTCCCCTGGAACTGTAAAATGCAGAGATATCAGGTGACATAAAACATTTGATACAAGAAGCCTGATTGATTTGTGCAGTGGAAAATGAGCGTGGAAAATGAGCTCAAATACAAGTTCTGGACTAAAAGTTCATGTAAAAAGGTATAATAAATAATAAGAATATCTGAAAAAACCCTCTTCCCAATATTTTTGTGCTTATCTAAAACCTAATAAGAGCTTGAAAGGTCAATTAAATAATAATAGGAACAACAAAAACAAACAAACAAAAAAATAAGACCTCATGGATTCAAAAGGCTCTTTATACTAGACTGCAAAATATAACTTTGATAAGCTTTGTTATATATCCACATATGTATGAATCAAAGAAGTATCTGAAAGCAGTAGTAGTAGTAACAACTGAATTCAACAACTCCCTATAAGGTATGTTCCTCATATTAAAAAAAAAAAAAAATAGAGATAAAGAATTTTACTCTTTGGAAATTATGTAGTTCAAGACTGCCAAAGAGGCCACCCAAAAAAAAAAACTGACCCCAAGACTCCATATGTAAGTCACTGCATAATGAACAGAGAAACCTGGACTAAATAAAAAAAAACTTCATATCAAGGAAAATACCACAGTCTCTATAAATCCATAAAAATCACTACTGCTTTTCAAGAAGTCATTTTACCATGACTCCTAGGACTCTCTGTGTTACAGAAAAATCTTTATAAGCACCAGTGAAGGCTAATGCTGCTACTGAAAATTATTTTTAATGAGTTTTGAAATGTTACTTTAGGTCAGTTTCTCATGTTTTTCACCAGCTACAATAAAATAGACTGAAATTTAATTTGAATTTAGGTCTCATTAACTTGTAGTCTAACAAGCTGATGAGTTATAGGGTACAATGAGGCTTTTAAAAAATCTTACTATTGTGGCACAGCTCCAGAATTGCATTAAAACTGTTACTTATTTAATTTCTCAGGTTCCTAAATTTGTAAATTTATAGAAAAAAAAAAAAAAGTATGTGAGACATACTCAACACAAAATCAAGGCAATAAAGCATATTTTTGCTCATGACAATTAAATAATATCACCATATTAACAATACATAATGATCCCATTTCATTCTCCTCTGACTGAGATTCAAGGATAATGAACCCTAGTAAAAACAAAACAAAATCCTACATATAAATATATTTTGTATTCTTACCAACGGGTGAGGAATAAATTAGTGAGACCAAAAGGTAAATTTCAGGAGATATTTCAATTAAAAAAAAGGTTTAACACCAGTAATAAATCTGACCCTAGTAAAGATAGCAATTAGGAGCATTTATGGGTTTAAAACGGCAGAAGGGAGATTTAGACTGGATGTTAGGAGGAAGTTCTTTACAGTGAGGATGGTGAGACACTGGCACAGGTTGTCCAGGGAGGTTGTGGCTGCTCCCTCCCTGGAGGTGTTCAAGGCCAGGTTGGATGAGGCCTTGAGTGACCTGTGCTAGTGGGAGGTGTCCCTGCCTATGGCAGGGGGTTGGAACTAGATGATCCTTGAGGTCCCTTCCAACCTTACCATTCTATGATTCTATGATTTAGGGAAAAAATATAATAAGATTAATATTAAAAGATTTCAATGATACAAAAAAAAAAAAAAAATAAAACAACATCTGAGAAGCTGGGGTTTTTTTCTTCTCTTTTCCCCCCAACCTTAGTATATCAGACACTGAAAGTCTGCAAAAGAGTTCAAGGTACTGATGGATTAAGAGGCATTAAAAGAGTGGTTAAACCAGCTAGGGGAGATAAACACATGGTCATGAACCTAATGGATTTTTTTTTCCCTTGTATTTTTTCCCAGTTAATCTCAACAACAAATAATGCAGGGAAAAAAAATTGAGGGCTCAGTTCAGTTGTCTAAAGATAGATATGGGATGCCCGAGGGTGCCTGGGACAGGCACAGAGATCTGGAAGATAATCAGAACTGCATTGAGTACAGTCTTTCTACAAAATACCTGGAGGATGAGGCACAGGGCAAGTATGTAGGGGTATGGACATGGCACAGAAATATGTTTAGGCAATTGTCTCAGTGTCAACATATTCCTGTTCCTCTGGTGATAAACTTACTGTGACTGTGTTTAGTTCCAATCTTCAGATGGACCTGCGGTTTACTATCACTAACCAAAGTCCACTTTGTAATTCTTTTTCTCTAAGAAATTCTCAGGACAACAACTTTTTGAAATCTTGACTTGGACACTAGTAGATCAGTGATTTATCTTCAAAGCTGGAGTAATTTTCTATCATGCTGAAAGATCAGGTGATTGGTCTGAAACAAAGTACCTTGACAATGTGGAACTATTTATAGATTGTCCTTAAATAAAATTGAACAAACCTTCTTCTTTCCTTTCTGTTAAGCAAAGCAAAATGTGTTTAAATGCTGGAGCAGATGCAAGAGACCTGAGGAAGGATTAAAATGATGAAAGCTTTAACTGAAACATATCTTCTATTTATCATATTTTGGAATAAAATAAAATTTGTTTAAAATCATGATCATTTTGTTCAAATGGACTCCAAAATTAAGTATAAACCTATTTCCTTCAGCCTTACTTGTCCTACAGTTTTTCCTGAAGATCAACATCTTTAAATGAACTCTGTAGATGTAAACTAAACTATGTTGAGCTAAAATTAGTATGTGTACCAAAATTAAAATTAACTGTCTCTGGCAAGCTTTGTTTCAGAGCTCATAAACACAACAGCAAATGGATAAAAAGGTAGACAGGTCTGCTTGTGAAACTAAAATAAACTCAAAAGTCCTAATGCCATGAAAAACAATGCAATGGCTTAAAAAAAACCCAAACAAACAAACAAACAAAAAAACCAAAAACACTCTAAAGGATGTTTAAAACTTAATCAGATGCTGGTAAAATACAAAATTGGTTGCAGAGAAAAGGAGAAAGGATAAATACCTGCAAACTTGTGACCTTTTAAAATGTATTATAACTATGATCAGATTACAGTTTGGTCTCAGAGATGCAGTTGTGTTTTGAATATTCCATTCAGAATTCTTCAGGATTCATTCCCCCCGCCCCCCCTCTTTTTTTTTTTTAAATTTATGTTTTAAAAGACAAATTTTGGTGTTGGGGTTCTCTTTTGGCTTGTTTGGGTTATTTTTCTTGGTGTTTTGTGTGTGTGTGTGGGGGGTTTGCTCGGTTTTTGTTAGTGAGAAAGTCAGTGGAAACTTGAGGAAAATATGTTGACAGTATTTTGATCACCTTCCCTTGCATTGCTGCTTTCCATCACAGAAACATAAAACAATAAGATGGCAAAATACTTTCATTAAACTTTTGTCCCACAGTCACTTTCTTAGTTAAAATTACTGAATATTTATCATAAGTTTTATTGCTATTTCATATTGTGTCAGTTTCTAAACACGGTTCAGAAAGAAAGAAGCCCTGGACACTAAATCTTAGGTTGGTGACCACTTTAAAATAAATTCATGTGGTTGCTATTAAAATGTAATTCAGCCTTTCAATAGACTGTTTGTGTTTGACAACTAATTTTTTTGCTGCTCCCTTGGGTAGTTGCTAGAAACATTCCCCACTGTAGATCCATCCTTTGACTGAAGCATAGAAAGGAAAAGCTGAAAAATGAGCAACAGGAACAGCTTGCTGATGAAGTTGAATGAAGAGCTGGTAGTGATATTGATGGCATTACTAATTACTTAGCTGGCAGAATTCAAAATGAGAATTCATTTGTCATCATGATATCATCAATCAGCTTTCTATTGCCTTGGGTAACAAATTTGTGCTTGCTTGATGCAGTATAAACTTTGTTATATAACTCATTTTATTTCGTACATCTGTACTTCTTAATTTTTACCTTCTACATTTTTACTTTTCTAGGTATTGCATTGTGAGTTTTAATGAGTGTTCTGCTTCAAAGGTTTAATATTTTATGCTCAAATCAGATGAGTTTTAAGGTGACATAATCTCTGCCCTTGAAAACAAGCAAAGGTTCAATAAAGTATTTTAAAAGCATCATAGCCTAAAGTCACACCCATTCCTAATACAAAAGAAAGCATATTCAAATCGGATACTTGAAAAGGTTCAGGTAGATATTTTAACACAGAGATACACACACACCAAAAAAAAAAAAAAAAAAAAAAAACCCAAAAAACCCAAAAAACCTACAGTAAAGGTACTGGAACAGGTAGTCCAGAGAGGTTGTGGCTGCTCCCTCCCTGGAGGTGTTCAAGGCCAGGTTGGATGAGGCCTTGAGTGACCTGTACTGGGGGGAGGTGTCCCTGCCTATGGCAGGCGGGTAGAACTAGATGATCCTTGAGGTCCCTTCCAACCCTATCATTCTATGATTCTATGATACATTTGTCTGATTTGGAGATTAGAATCCAAAGTCATAGTTTCTGAGTGCTTGGGTTAGAAACTATCTCTTTGGCATTGATTTAATATTTTTTCAAACAATGCAGTATACCTTCTAATTCTTCTGTCTATGAACCAGGATCACACTCCAAACAGTTTGGAGGCTCTACTATCTCTTCCAAACAGCTGAGATTCCTGGCTGAGTCATCTTGTCCAAGAGGGAGCTTGCCATATTTCATCAGCTGTGCACCCCAGGATTTTTCCCCTCCTGTCCAACTCATCATCTCTGTCTTTTTCATCTCCTTTCTGGATTCTGGAATTCTTGCCTTGGCATTCACAATGCAACTTTCTGTTTGCATAAGCATATGCTGTGTCAATGCTTGGCTCTGAAGTAAGCAAAGAGAATATGTGCTCAGTCATGATGGAACTGCTAATTGGCCCTTTGGAAGTCACAAGAGCTGTCAATAATTCACCCTACTGTGTCATGACACTGGGGATTAACCTGGGAGTCACCAAGAGTCCTGAACCCTGGGTCTTGTCACTGCAGGGGTCTGCTAAGCAATTATAGACTCATAGAATCATAGAATGGTAAGGTTGGAAGGGATCTCAAGGATCATCTAGTTCCAACCCCCTGCCATAGGCAGGGACACCTTCCACTAGTACAGGTTACTCAAGGCCTCGTCCAACCTGGCCTTGAACACCTCCAGGGAGGGAGCAGCCACAACCTCCCTGGGCAACCTGTTCCAGTGCCTCACCACCCTCACTGCAAAGAACTTCCTCCTAACATCCAGTCTAAATCGTCCCTCTGCCAGTTTAAACCCATTGCCCCTTGTCCTGTCATTGCAAGACCTTGTAAATAGTCACTCCCCGGCCCTCCTGTAGGCCCCCTTCAGATATTGGAAGGCTACTATAAGGTCTCCTCGAAGCCTTCTCTTTTTCTGGCTGAAGAGCCCCAACTCTCTCAGCCTGTCCTCATAGGAGAGCTGCTCCAGCCCTCTGATCATCTTCGTGGTCCTTCTCTGGACCCACTCCAACAGTTCCATGTCCTTCAACTGCAGTCAGCCAAGGAACTACCAACCTGAATCAGTAAGTCTTTATACAGTACTATTGTCCAGTAATATATGCAGCTTGGATTTACCCTAGAACTCATTAAAAACCCAAATGGATCATCTGGCAGTTACAAAGGTTTTCTGTGCAAGTGAATGTTAAAGCACATGTGTTAAATTGAGGCTATATTATGCCATCTTATTTGCACTGGTTTCTATCATTTTGATTCATGCCTAGATTGTGACTAACACATAGAAGCCATGATTGATAATGGGTGTAAAGCTAGTCTGTGAATGATCATAGAATAGTTTGGGTTGAAGAGAACCTGTAAAGGTCATCTAGTCCAACCCCCTGCAATGGAGAAGGATATTTTTAACTAGATCAGATTACTCAAATCCCTGTCCAATCTTACTTCAAATGTTTTCAGGGATGGAGGATTTAGCACTTCATCTGGGCAACTTAAGCCAGTGTTCCACCAATCTCATTTTAAGAAAATTTTTCCTTATATACAGTATAAACCTACCTTCTTTCAGTTTAGAACTGTCACCACTTATCTTGTTGCAAGAAGCCCTGCTAGAGACTGTCACCATTTTTTTTACAGGCCTCCATTAAATATTGAAAGGACGCATTAAAGCCTCACAGAGCCTTCTCCAGGCTGAACAACTCCAACTGTCTCAGCCTTTCTTCACATTTTAGCTCTCTGACTGTTTTGGTGGCACTCTGGACCTGCTCCAACAGGTCTATGTCTTTTGTGTGTTGAGGGCTCCAGAGCTGGACACAATATTCCAAGCAGGGTCTCAGTAAAGCAGAGAGTAGAGGGGAGAATCTCCTCCTTTGAGCTGCTGGCCACGTTACTTTTTGATCTTAACCTCCTCCAAGTTTGGAAGGGAAAAATATTGTTAGTACCTTTTTCACTATTATAAAACTTACAGGAATATAAATTCACAGATTTTCTCCACATATCACTTTTTTCTGTAAGATGGTAACACAGATACATGTAGTTAAATATCATAATCAAGAAAAAACAATCTATATGCAATTTAGCCAAAAGCGGAGGAAAACTCAAGAATTTTTTTTTTTTCATATTTAGAAATATTCCCTTACTAAGAAAATTCAGAAGAATTGATGTGTTCCACTTCAGTAAGTTTAGAACTGTGTCTTGGATTACATGAAGTTCAGCAATTTCTCAAGGACTCTTTGAAGTACATATGTATTTTGTCAGGAATCTCCACACAACTAACTTTCATTTGCATTGTTTCTCATTAAGCTACATTGCCATTAATGAAGCTGAAGACTTCTTTATTTCTTCTATTCACAAATATTTGACTTATTAAATTCATTTTTTAAAAGGATAAATATTATAATAATTAAATATTTAAAAAAAAAAAACTTAATAGTTACCAAGGAGGTAATCCTTAGGATAATTTTACATGTATTAGATTGTATTACAAAGAGAATTCTTGAAGCACACCAGGCTCCCATGATCTCCAGTTCTTGTGAAAGAGATTTATGTGGATTTTCACTCTTTCTTCAATAGAATTGCCTTTGGTAGAGCTCAGTCTCAAAATCTTAGTTCAAGAAGCCTTAACAGAGATTTCTTTCACAGAACTCTCACACAGGACAGATGTGCTTCTTAAAATGGTAAATATATGGTCATAAATCTGAACTGCAGTTCTAGGGAGAGGTTTTTGAAAGCATTTCAATATTGCACTATCTGTGCATTGTCTTTGTGTAATGGCAGCAGAATAGACAATACAGTTTGACACATTGTACCCAACTGTCCTGTATGTCCATTTCCAGCCACTGCCATCATATGCTCTTTCAGAGGAAAGTAAAAAACCTCTAGAAAAGTAAAAGTTCTCAACATGAAGAGAAATAGCTTTACTGTAAGGGTGACAGAGCACTGGAATAGGCTGCCCAGAGAAGTTGTGGAGTCTCCTTCTTTAGAGATTTTCAAGATCCATCTAGATATGTTCCTGTTTGACCTGCCCTAGGTGATCCTGCTTTGGCGGGGGTGTGGTGGTTTTACACCACTTAGAATTTGAGATTTACCCCCAGAAATTAAATTACCATGTTTCTTCAGAATTTGGAAGTAAAATGAAAATATTATTAATAAAAGTAGGATAAATATAAAAGATAATAAACATACACAAATATATATATATGTATACAACTAGACAATTGCTCAGATGCCCTCCCTGGACAGCCCCCTGGACACCCACCCTGGACAAAGCCCAGGGGCTGTTACCAGCTAATATAAAATGATCTCTCTCCATTCCCAGACAGTGTTCTTGCCAATAACCCAAACAAAGGTGAGAAGGACAGTCAAACAAGCCCAGAGGGAGAGACAGGGGAAAAGGAAGCTAGAAGAGAGCAAAACCAAGCTGTGCCAAGCTGAACCAAGGAGTTCATCCTTCTGAGCTCTTTCTTGAATTCTCTGGAAAACTTTTATTTGCCATTTACAATTAAGACACCAGCCTAAAAATTGCAACAGTGAGGGGTTGAGCTCAGTGATTTTCAGGGGTCCTTGATAATAGACAATAGATAATTCTATGATTCTATGATTTTGTAATGTTTGCAAGCCAAACATTCTTGTGAGATATGATAACTTTACATGCAGATTTGTTTTTCCTTCTTGTATGAAGTGGGTTTTCAGTTTCATTGGAGGCTGGATTATATTGGTAATTGGGCTGATATATGCTGTGCAGGAGGTCAAAGACTGGAACAGATTGCCAGAGAATTTGTGGATGTGCCTTCTCTCAGGCTGAATGACACTTCAAGCAACCTCATCTAGAGGAAGGTATATCTATCAATGGTAGGGGTCTTACAATTAGGCAATCTTTAAGGTTCCTTCAGCCCAAACTGTTGTATGATTCTATGGTAATTAATAATGAGTTTTCAAATAAAAATGCAGTTTGGCAAATGACTTTGTAATATCATCAATATTCAGTCACGTTATTGTGCTTGAAATAGCTCATTACTGATAAATTTGTTTCAACTTTTTAAAGAAATGGACTAGCTTTGCTCTTTGAAGGTGCTCTCTTGCTTTTCTCCCTGTATTATCTTTTTTTCTATGTGCTTTGTTTGTTTGTTTGTTCAACATAAAACCTGGTATTCTGGAAGAGCTATTGATTAATGGCATTTAATGAGATAAATATGTGGAATAGAAAACCGAGGAAGAGGCCTTTGAACTTTTCAGGTTATTAGACTAAATTATAGTGGAAATTTCTTTCTTAATTATAGGAAGTTTACTTGGCCTCCTAAGACTCTAATATCATCAGTTATTCAAAGACACCTCCCAAGCCTTTAACCTCAGTTTAATTAATATGTATATTGCACTAAATATCTTCCATTATTTCAGCATCAGATAGTCTTTATCATGCTGTCTTTATCTTAAGTAAAAGGATTTGGTTTACATAATGTTCAGTAATTATATTACTGCCCATTCAAAACATATCTCTTCAATGTTGCTCAACTTATTTTATCCATATGTAAAGAGGAAGGGATATATATATATATATATATATATATATATATANTGAATTACAAGAGGCTTTAAGTATTTACTCACAAATATTACTTCCTGATTGTGGAGCTAGCTACAGCTTCAGACAGCACCCAAAAAACACTTTCAGAGGGTTCTGTCAATGCCTTGTCAGCCGCTGAGGCTTCTGATTCTTTCCAGGCTTCACAGGCTTCTGGGAAAAGGAGGCAGATGGTATCTGACCTTATCTTGATTTCTCTGGATGATCTGTGTGTCTCCAAGACTCCTGGAGTCTTGGCAAGTGTAGGCAGGATGTCTTGCAATGTGCAGTCTCGGCACGATGTCATGCTGGCTATGCAGGCTGATTGCATGGAGGCATATAGAGCCTGTTCCTGGTAAATTCAAGGCAGGCAGTTTCAGTTCACAGTTTGTTATTCAGCAAGTCTAACTTATAGCATAGCATGACATGGCAGGATCCAATCAGGCAGGAACAATGACAGAAACAGCAGCCACAAGCAGCAGGCAAGCACAAATACAACAGCAGAGCACGTTGTGTTACCTGCTCGTCTCTTTTATCAATACAGCCCAAGACTAATGCACAGAATAGACAATCAGAATGGCAGTTAGACAAGCTTGACCACATCAGGTGAAGCCATAGGTTTACTTGACTCAAATTTGGGAAAAAAATAAGGTTTACTTGACCCAAATTTGGGAAAAAAATAGGCCTTGCGTGAGGCAAGCACAAGCCAAATGTGTGTACCATGTTTACCACAGGATGTAAAGTCTGGGCAAGCCAGAGTCCTTAGATTCAGTGGCTCCAGGTTCTTTGTGCTCTTTCCTGTGGTTGCTTCTTCCAAAAACAGAGAGAGGAAGAGCAGAAATCCATGTCTGGGCAAGCCAGTACATGTATGAGTCTATTTTGATCCATTTGGGCCTACCATGACACCTTCTCAGAAGATTTTTTTTCCTCTCACTATACTAAGGTATTGTTTAATCTCTCAACAGAGTCTTTAAGGTTTTAATTTGTTATTTCCTCCATGATTTCACTTTACTTCCCTTTTGTTCCCCATTTCTTCATATTCAAGTCCTTTTAGCCTACCAAACATTTCCTCTTTGATAGTAAAAGAACAAGTTACATCTTCAACAGAATCAATCATGAGTCTGGCTATCTTTTCCAATTGGTTTGTTTTACAAAAAGCCTATCTGAGGATCCATACTGCTTCGTGGAACAGAGATGATTCCTCTGCTTTTGGCCCATTTAAATCTTCAGTTACAGTGTTACAGCTATATCATGTGATTCCACAGAAAATTTAACAATATGTTGGCTGACATCTGTTCTTATTGTCTACTGATACAACCACTAATCATTATAATCATGTCATTTCTTCAGGGATTTATGGGTATATTGAGGAGTACTCCTCTTGGCTTCACCTTTTGCCTAGATTAGAAAATATTTGCACAAGGGTCTATCTTTTTCTTCAGAGCTTTCACTACCTGGCTTAATGAAGTCCTTGTTTTCTGTGTTATTCTGTTACTGGACCAATAATACAAGGTAACATAATTACTATATTAATGAAAAATAATAGTATTTTTTTAAATAGTAATAAAAAAATAATATCTAAATTAAAATGCACTTAAAATGCACTTAATTCCACTCCACAAATTTTAATCCAATTTAAAGTGGCAGGATGCTGACACAAACAATGTCCAATCCACAGCTCAGACTGTGATCCCAGGTTTTTTATTTGACCAAATGAGTCCTTGATGTCAAGGTAAGATTATTCTTATGTTGCCATTTTCTAATTACTTTTAGACACAAATCATTCTTAAATATTACTTATTGGCACAATATGTTATCAGCAATTTTTATTCATCTATCTAATTTCTGAAAAAAACTGTGTGCATTGTACAGTTCTAAGCAAACTCATATTCTGTCTAGGGGTGTTAAAGCCCAATCAGCCCAAATAAAACTCACTAGTTACTAAATTAGCCAATACATACATAGAATGTCAATAAATTGGTTTACTAGTTCACTCCATTAACAAATCAAACAGTCAGTGAAGATGCCCTCTGAGGACTCTTAAAACAGACTTTCAATCCCTGTATATTATTTCTTACCCTCTGAAAGTTCTATTTCACATAATTAAATCAGTAAGCAAATAGCTATACAAGCACAAAAGAGAATATTGACTGAGCTAAAGTTAGGATAGCACCCACTCTTTGGAGTGAATTACCCCTAAGATGAATCATCTATCTCTTTCATTTGTTTGTCATTTGTAATGTTCCTATAAAAGGTTGCAGCTGTGCAGCAGGGACATAAAGGCTGCCTTTTTGCCTTGTTGTGACAGGGAGCCTCTGGAGTCAGGGATCAGTTGCTCTTCCACTGAAAGTGACTAAAATTGTCAAGAAGAGTGTGAGGAATGGAGGGAATTAAACTTCTAGAGCATGATTTGGGTCAGGGAGATGAACTGACTCAGATACGCAGTTGGGGAAAGACCCTAACACAGACAGGAGTTTAAGAGAGTTCCAGGAGTTGAAAGTAGGCATAAAATCTGATATGTAATGTAAGCATATTTAGTAGGCATCTACTGTGAATTACATGAAAAGTGTCACGTGTTTTACAATCCCAAGCACTGCACACCAGNTTTTTTTTTCTTTTTAATTAAATAGCTGTAATTTGACAGGCATCCTAGAAATCATTTAAAAGTAATCAAACATCAAGTAGACAAACACCTGAATTTCTAAAGCCCAGAAGAATGCTAGAAGTTGCTTGTCAGAGTACAAAACTAGTGGGAACTGCTTACTTAGTATAACACAGTGGCCAGGATGTTGTTTACTAACTTCTCTCAGTCCATTACATTTTATCCAGCAGAACTGAGTTGTATTTATTGGTTTTGCTCTTATGGTGATGAAACATTTCTTCAGAGAAAAAAAAAGCCTCTTTCTACTCTTGAAAAGCCTATTTTAAGAGAAAAAATACAGGAAGACCTACATCAAAGCTTTAGTCAAGGTTTCACTGAGACCTGTAAGGACAGTGCTCAGGGATAGAAGGACTTTGGATACCTCCTTTTAGAAACCAATCTTCATCAGAAGGGCTCCCTTGTAGCAGCCTCTCTGTTTGACGCTCACTGTAACTCACAAACAATATCAATTAGATATTTATTTATTTTTTATATCTGTATTTTCAAAGCTGAAGGAAGAAATCCATTATCTCTGGACTTCATTCTAAATATTGACTTTCCTGATGTTGACAACACTGAGGTTTATAGAATGGTAAAAGTTCTAAATGAGTGTTGAGATGTCTTGCAGAGTTGAGGATCTCTCTGTATAATTCCTATCAGCTCTAGAGGGGATATTTTGCAATTAAATCCACTGCTCTGCTCTGAGAAAGCTCAGCAAGCATGCTTTAAAACCTGTCTTCTGATGTTCCATACTTATTTTGCTGGAATGGAATATACTCAAAAGAGTTTTCTAGTTTCTCCTAGAGGTCTTTCATGGGCATGATCCACTTCCCTATTAGTCCTAATAGTGTGTGCCTGTGCTGCAGTCCCATTTTCATTTTCATTCATTCATTTCAGCCTCTCTGTAGGTATTAAAGTCATTCCAGCTTCCTTATATAGCCCTTAAGACTCTTCACTCGTCTCACCTATAACAAGTATGTGATCTTGTGGTGAAATATCTTCTTTGATATGTGAGATAGGGCAAAGAGGGCAATAAAGAGTTCAAAGTGACAGCTTTTCATGTCCTGTTCTCAGCTTTTATTACAGAGGGAATATAAATCAGTCTCATACACAAAGATCACAAGAAACATTGATTATGTTGTCATGAAAAAGATACAGCTACAACAACCTGGATCCCAAAGTATTGTAAGAGATTTGTCTTTTCCTGAATTTTAAAATATGCCACATCATAGTTCCTCTAACCACTGTTTCTGTGCTTCCATCATTGTTAAAAAGGTACTTAACTGCACAGTCATTAAACTCAGGAGACTAAAGATTTTTAATTTAGTTCATTTATCCAAAAAATACACTTCAACCCAAATAGTCAATGTTTTCAGCCTATAAGCAAGGTGTAAAGAGGATGAAAGCAGCTCATAGGCATGCTTGTTACACCACTAGCTGAATACAATGCTGCCCTCCCTTTGGACATTCAGAAAGATGTGTTCCTTCCTTTCTTTTTTTAACCCTTTAAAATTCATGGAACCAATATTATTTTCAGTCTAGATGAAGACCCTGTCATTACCATACATAAGCCTGATGACGAGATCATTTTCACTATTATTTTTCAATGCTCCTTAACAGTAATACACTACAATACTACGAGGAAATGAACCAGGACAGAGAATGTTCCCTGGTATTGCACTTCAGTCATCAATATTAATTATTGACTGTTTCTGCCAGCCAGTGGTTTTCCAAACAGTACCCAGGCAGGGTTTAAGAGTACATCCCAGGAACTATGCTAAACAAGCAATTTGCATATCATCTTTCTGTTCTGGAAACAAAGAGCCTAGAGACATGTTATTCTGTGCCAGTTGACCTCACTGCTCAGAATTGTTTCCAGGTGTATTTAATCTACTTTCATAGATTAAAAATATGAAGGTCTTATATTGCAATAATTTATTGTAATATACTTGTTTTTTTTTTACTTTCTTTCTTTTTCCTGTTCCTGGTTGTACAAGAAAAATGTTTTAGCTGTTTAGTTCCTTGCTTTCTTATTGTTAAAATCTTGATTTCTGTTTTCATGTCATTGTCATTACATTTCAACATCAAATGTTGAAAATATTGATCTATCAGATCCATAGCAAGTCTGTAATTATTGCCACACAATATGAGAAAATATGAGGCCACTCTAGGCATAAAATACATAATTTTATCTTAAATACCTGAATTGCTAAAATATATATCTGGTATCTGGCTTGAGAGTTACAAATTAGTTGCACATATTTCACTCTCAAAGAAAAAGGCCTTTAGAGTGAGTTACATCCATTTTCTTTGAGCTGCATGAAAATAAGTATTCTCTTGTTACACAGTAGAACCTATCAGGAGTACTCTAAATTATGTTCGTTTGATTAGAGTAGGCATTTCCAAGCCTTTCTATAGTATCAATCACACTTGTGATAAGAGCAGAACAAATGCCTGATTTCAAATGCAGTAAATCTATTCCACCTCTTCTTTGAATAGCAGAAAGGGGGAAATATGTTTCTACTTAAAATTTGCTAGCATAAACATTCCATGCATGCGAAGTACAACTCACTTCATCCATCAACAAAATTAACAGAAATCCATATCTGATTAAAAAAATTAGTCTTCCTATCTCTCATGGGATTTTATTATTTTAAAATATGTATGGAGCAGACCTATATTGTGCAAAGCCTACTGAGGTAATCTGGTAAAATTTCAGAATTCTAATTTAAGAATCTGTGCTGATATAAGCGATGGGTTTATTTTGTTCTTTCATTAAGGGGACACCACCTGAATTACTTCAGGGATTACTTGTATCACTTTCCAAATCTGAAAATAGCTTTTCCAAACCTGAAATAGATGGGTGAAAAAGAGACATGGAGATGGGAGGAAAGGAGACATGGAACAAGAACAAAGGCATATGTAAGTCAGATACGTTCTGTTTATCTGCTGCATGATGACTAAATTGTATTAAATTGCATTTCTATGCATTTCTAACATATCCTTAATGCTAGGTGTCCTAGATTAACACAGCCTGCTGTCATATGCCCAACTCTATACACACAGATGAGAGGGAAAGCAACACACAAAAAAATCCCAAAACCCTTTGGGTTGAGATAAAGAGAGTTTAATGAGATGAAGCACAATTGTCTTAGCCTGTCTGCAGAAAAGTGCAGCAAAATGCAGAAGGAGCAGCCCCAACCCCTGACTTGCAGCCTGCCCATCAGCAAAGACCAACACCCCAAACCCAGAAATTGAAAGCAGCCACTGGAACCAGAAGCTTTTCATGTTACAACCTGAACTTCAAGCCCCACGATACTTTGTTCCAGACAGTACTTTCATTTTGAAGCTGGCATGACAGCAGCATGGTATTGAATATCCATCAGCAGATTCATCTCAACCCATGACAACAAGAGAGCTGTTTTTTTCTGATGGAATTATTGCTGACTTACAGTATTTGAGATTAGAAAAAGTTTGTTTCTACTAAGAACTACTAATTTATACTATTAAGGATAATAGTAATGCCTTATCACTTTATCACCCAGGATAAGCACTCTTTTGACAATTAAAACTCTTCATAATTACTGTTGTATTTCTGAACACGAGAATAAATGAACCAAGATTTTTTTTTTTCAATATAATAAAACATCTTGCCTTAAAAAAAAAAAAATTTATTAATATTACAGGATGAAGATATACTTCTGTCCCCTAAAGTAAAATATTTCTGAAATGGCATTTCTGGTAAAGAAGGTTAGATACTTCCACCTCAAATAGACAAATTTGCAATTTTTTAAAAAATTTTTGTTGTTGTTTTTTGTTTTGGTTTGGGTTTTTTTGTTTGGTTGGTTGGTTGGTTGGTTGGGGGTTTTTTGTTTTGTTTTTTTGTTTATATGACTACTATCTATGTGTCATCATTTAATTTCCTGTTCTGTGTGAAGGTGACCACAACTGTGAGGTTTGGATTATTCTGAGGCAGGATTCTTGCAGTCTGTCTCGCGACTGTTTCACTTCAGCATTTCTGAGCAGGGACTCTAATTTCCAGTTTGTGCTATGCACAGTTTCCACACTAGAGACTACAAATTTTAACAGAGTAAAATAATTTTCGTGTAAACACAGGTTATATCAGTCCTAGAATAGTCCGTTCTTAGCTAAATCATAAATTAGAAGAAAAGAAAAACTGAATTACAAGACCTATGTTTTGATCTTTCTCCCTCACATTTAAGTCTGATGTTGTGGTAGGCCTAAATTGACCAAAATAGACTTATACATGTCCTGGCTTGCCCAGCTATTTTATTCTGCTCTCCCTCCTTCTATTTTGGGGAGAAGCAGAAGCGGGAAAGAAGACAAAGAACCTGGAACCACTGAGTCTAAGGGCTCTGGTTCGCCCACACTTATTTTGCTCCTGTGGTAAACAAGATAGACTTATTTTGTGCCTGCCTCATGCAAGGCCTATGTTTTTCCCAAATTTGGGTCAAGTAAGCCCTATGGCTTCACCTAATATGATCAGACTTGGCTGACTGCCATTGTGATTGGCTTTTCTGTGTCCAAAGGCCCATTAGGTCTTGGGCTACATGGATAAAAAGAGATGAGCAGGTAACACAACGTGCTCTGCCGTTGTATTCATGCCTGCTGTTGCCTGCTACTATTGCTCCCTGTTTCTGGCAGTGATTCTGCCATTGCCTTCTGCAGCATTATGCTTTACTAAGCTATGAGCTAGCTCTGCTACAAAGTAACAAATCCTGATACTCGGGATTTGTTTGCCTGGAAACTGCCTGCCTCAAGTGTACCAGGAACAGGCTTTAAATGACTCCATGCAATAGGTCTGTATAGCCAGCGTGACTTTTGTGCTGAGACTGCACATTACAAGATATCCTGCTTACACCTGCCAAAACAAGGAGCCCTGGAAGGGACACACAAATCATCCAGAGAAACAAGGACCAGGTCAGAGATTGTCTGCCTCCTTTCCCCAGGAGCCTGTGAAGCCTGGGAAGAATCAGAAACCTCAGCGGATGACAAGACAGTAATAGAACTCCCTGAAAGTGTTTGGGTGCTGTCTGAAGCTGTAGCTAGCCCTGCGAGTCAGGAAATAATATTTTGTGAGTAAATACTTCAAGCCTCTTGTAATTCACCATTGCCTTTTGCCATAAGCAGAAAGGAGCTTCCTGAGTCTCTCTAGTGAGCAAGCAGTGTATTGACCACAAGCAGTATATTGACCACAAGCAGTTATTGACCACAAGAACCTTCTCTTCCAGTTCAATTAATATTTATGTATTTTTGCTAGTTATTTCTAGATCCTATGTTATCATTTGTATAATGTTTCCATGACCATTGCAGAAGAATCTAATTATTATTAAAATTAGTGGTCAGAGGTGGTGAGAATTTTGAATACCAAAATTAATAAACAATATTTATTTTGAAAAATCATATCTTGCATCGATTAATTACACCTTCCATAACAACTGATTACATTATTTACCTGACTGTTGAACCCTTTCATATGTATTATTACTAGATTTAATTTTAAAGAAAATTTCATTTTACCTATCCTTAAGAGCATCATCTGAAAATTATTGTGTAATTCACAAACAAGAGAAGAAAGAAACAAGGCAAATAGATGAATGATGTTCTCTTTCACTGTGAAAATCCCTATGAATATAAGATTTATCTGTTTTGACCACTGCTCCAAATAACATTCTACACTGAAGGTTAAGTATACCAAAAATTTCCCTACTGGGAAAAAAATAAAATTACAATGAAAAAAATTAAACTGAAAGAAAGAAAGATAAGATAATGAAGGAAAAGGAAATGGAAAAATAAGAAAAATCTATAGAGAAGAAAAAGCAGAGATGAGAAAGAAAATATTTTCTTTATTTGAGCACTTCCTTTGGGAGAACCACCAGTTCTGGCAGAGGAGGATATTTTCTGACTGATGATATCTTTGCAATAGCCATTTGAACCACTCTTCTTACATTTATGTACCATTATCTGTAAGATTTCTGGTGTATTCAGCAATTCCTTTTTAAAGTATCCTGTAAAACATAATTAAGGTACCCTATCTCATCTTGGCTCAGTTTTGGTATTTCTACTACTTGCAGAAATAAAACATCAAATGTATCTCCACAACCATCTCAATTGATTGCTGTGGCCTGCACTCTACCCAGAAGCTGCAAAGAGAGGTAAGAGAGGAAGCTTACCTCATTCTGTGATACCTTTAATTAGTCCAGAAGGGGAAGTAAAAAAAAAATTCTTACTGGTTAACTGAGTTGCTGATTTCCTGAACTTTCTAATACTGTTTCAGAGACACAATGGTGAGAGAGAGCCTCACTGTGTAGCTTCTCCATCTCTACACTGAGCAGCAAAGCAAGCCAGCCATGAAACAGGCAGCAAGTTACAATTCTCCTGGAAAGACTGAACTGTACAACCCTCTTCTGGACACCAAAAGGAACTTTTACAGCACTGCTAGTGGGCCACAGATACAAATCCCTTTCCATACCTGACAGAGGAGAGATCCCACACTCCTACCTTTACTAAAATGACTTCTTCACAAGCTACTCTCTGTGATAACTGGGAAGTCATGGCAGGCAGGTGAAGTCACTGGATTACTTGAAAAAGGGAAACATTACATTCCTTTTAAAAAAGGGTAGAAAGGAGGACCCTGGGAACTACTAACTTGTCAGCCTTATCTCTGTGTGGGAAGATCATGGAACAGATCCTCCTAGAAGCTATTCTAAGGCACATAGACAATGGGGACGTGATTCAAGACAGACAGCATGGCTTTAGTAAGGGCAAATCCTGTCTGATGAATCTGGTGGCCTTCTGTGATGGAGTGACTACATTAACAGACAAGAGAAGATCCATGGATGTTGTCTACCTGGAATTCTCTAAGGTCTTAGCTGCAGTTTCCCACAATATCCTTCTTTCTAAATACAAGAGATATGGATGGATGGACTGTTTAGTGGATAATTAACAGTTTGGATGGTTGCATCTAGAGGGTAGTTTTCAATGGGTCAATGTCCAGATGGAAACTGGTGACAAGTCATGTCCCTCAGGAATCTGTACTGGCATCAGTACTGTTTAATATCTTCATCAATGGTGTAGGTATTAAAAGAAGCATCATCAAAATATGCATGGCCAGCCGATAGAAGGAGTTGATTCTCTTTCTACTCTACTCTAGTGAGACATTGCCTCAAGTACTGCAACCAGATCTGGAGCTCTCTGCACAGGAAAGACATGGACCTGGTGAAGTGGGTCCAGAGGGGACACACAAAAATGTTTGGAGGACTGGAACACTTCTCCCATGAAGAAGGGCTGAAAATATTGAAGTTGTTCTATCTGTTGCTGTTGCCTTTCAGTACTAGAGTGCTGCAGTACTATAAGAAAAGTCATAGAATCATAGAATGGTAGGGATTGAAAAGGACCTCTGAAGATCATCAAGTTCAAACCCTCTGCCAAAGCAGGATAACCTAGGGCACGACACACAGAATCACATCCAGATGGGTTTCGAAAGTCTCTAGAGGAGGAGATTCCACAAGCTCTTTGGAAACCCTATTCCAGTGCTCTGTCACCTATACAGTAAGGAAGTTTTTCCTTACATTGAGGTGGAGCTTTCTGTGTTTTAGTTTGTAGCCATTGCTCCTTGTCCTGTCACAGGACACCATTGGAAAGAGACTAGTACTTTCTTGATGCAAGATGGGGAAAGTCTTCTTGACCTGTTGTGACAGGACAAAGAATAATGTTTTTAAACTATAAAAAGGGTAGATTCAGACTAGATATGAGGAAGACAATTTTTATAATTAGGATGGTGTAGTGCTAAAACAGGCTATTCAGAAAGATGGTAAATGCCCCATCCCTGCAAAAAATTCCAGGTCAGGCTGGACAAGGCTTGGGACAACCTAATCTAGTTGAAGATGAAGGCAAATTGGATTAGATGACCTTTAAAGATCCCTTATAATCCAAAATATTCTTATTTTTATATATATATATACACACACACACACACACGCACACATATATACATATATGTGTGTGTATATATATATATGTGTGTGTGTATATATATATATATACACACATACATGCAGAGGTATCTATGATTCAGTGTACAGATTAATGAAAACAGTAGAAGAAAATTGGTAAGAGTGGTACATTCAAGAAATAAACTCAGATGCATATATGAGTTAAAATTGTGTATACTATAGTAAATTTTCAGTCTGAATTTGTTCATTCAATTGTCCTGAATGAGTTGATCTATCTTCATTAAACTCAGTTCATTCTGTAGAAGATATCATATTCCTCTAGAACATAAAGGAATATGATTGATCTAGCCTTAACACTGTGCTGAAATTTCTATCTTTTGTACAGATCTTTGATATAAGTATTTAATCATGGAAACCAGTAATCTTTTTTAAATATAGTTACATTTAACTGGAATAAATAAAACCACAGTATAAAGAATAATTGCTAGTTTAGGTTTAGTCTCATTCTTGAAGCAGTGGGTCAAGTTCTGCAATCACAGAATGACAGGACATTAGAGGTTGGAAGGGACATTAGAGATCATCGAGTCCAACCCCCGTGATGAACAGAATTACCTAGGGTAGTCTGTACAGGAATGCATCCAGGTGAGTTTTGAAAGTCTCTGGAGAAGGAGGCTCCACAATCTCTCTGGGTAGCCTATTCCAGTGTTTCATCACCCTCACTGTAAAAAAGTTTCTCCTCACATTGAGGTGAAATCTTCTGCATTCAAGAAGTTTGCTCCTTGTCTTATCACTGCGTACCACTGAAAAGAGATTGATCCTGTCCAATTTTCTTTTCTTTCTCAATTACAGCATTTATCTTCAAGGGGAAAAAAAACATGCCTTTTGCTATACACTGAAGCAATAGCTCTTGTCATTACTAGGTCATTTCCAAGCTCACTTTTTCCCTGCTGTTGATACTAAATAAGTGCAAGGGCTCTGAGGTGCATGGGTGATAGTGCCGCTAGCAATTGCAACCAAACCCTCCCGGGTGCAAACTTACTGCACCATCCCCTGGTCTTCCTGAACAAATACATTTGCAAACGTTTTTACTTTGGCCAAACATGTCAAACTCATAATATCAGCATGTTTCTTGCTAGAGGGGTGCAGTGTCTAGTAAGCAGAACTGGGAATTGTCTCCACTTCAAAAGTTTCTTGTTTTGCCAGATTTTACATCTGCCACTTCTATCACATGTCAGGCATGACATAAGAACTAGCACAAAGTCCTAGAACAACTGCCTCTAAGGAAGCTTCTTGGACTCTGATGAAAAAAAAAAAAAAGACAAAGTGAAAAGTCAATTTGAAAACTACATATTTGCTTTATTGGTTTGGGTATTTGGTTTGTTGTTTTTTGGGGTTTTTTTGGTTGGTTGGTTGGTTAGTTGGTTGGTTTTTGGGGTTTTTTTGGTGTTTTAATATGTAGATTTTCATGAACAGGATAGAAAGGGAAAGAGCAATTCTTAGGATGAAGGTAAACCTCCAAGGCAAGTGTGTGGTAGATAAAAGATAACACTGATGATTAAACCTGTGACAAATTACTGCATTTGGTTCCAGTAGTAGAGGTTATCATCTGTGCATATATTTAATCCCTAGAGTACATCAAGACTTTTATTAAATAGTCTAAAAATGTATCAACTTAAAATGAAAAGTCCCTGCTCCCAAAAAAAACTTCAGCAAGTAATTGCAGTCAGAGACCCATGATCACAAAATTTGGTACTGTGTAAATAATATCAACTTTAATTTTAGAAGATGTGTAAAACAGAAATACAGAAGATGAATACAGAGATGAAGGAAAATTATTCTAAGACATGGAATAGCTATAGAACAGAACTAAATAGTTATTTGTCTAATCTGTATTTTCATTTCTTAGTTCACTCAGGGATAATTTTTTTCTTGCATTTCACTAGAAAACAAAATGAAGATTATGTCCTATATCAATTAAGTCTTCTGCTCTTTCTTCAAGATAGATTTGTGAATATTTAAAGAAAGACATTTTAAATATTAATAATTTATTTAATGTATACCATTCAAGTTGAGAAGGCTAAAGGATGTGAGGAACCTGCTTATTACATCCTACATCACTGAAAACAGCATACTTCAAGGTTTTACTAGATATCCTACAACATCAACCCTCTCAATGATCCAAACAGTCTAAACTTCACAGAAGCACAAAATGACAGAAATTGTCCAGTTGGAAGAGACCTGAAAGATCATCCAGTCCAACCTTTGACGCAACACTGAAAGGTCAACACTAAACCAAGTCCCTAACCACCAGGTCCACACACTGCTTAAAAGCCTCCAGGGATGGTAACTCCACCAGTGTCCTGCACAGACCATTCTAATGTTTGATAACCCTCTCTGTGAAGAAATATTTCCTAGCATCCAGCCTGAACCTTCCCCTGGCATTTTCTCTAATCCTGTCATTTGACACCAAGGAGAAGAGGCTGGCCCCCTCCTTGCTCCAACCTCCCTTCAGGGACCTGTAGACCTATGAGGAGAGGCTGGGGGAGTTGGGATTGTTTAGCCTGGGGAAGAGGAGGCTCAGGGGAGACCTTATTGCTGTCTACAACTACCTGAAGGGTGGTTGTGGCCAGCAGGAGGTTGCTTTCTTCTCTCAGGCAACCAGCACCAGAACAAGAGGACACAGTCTCAAGCTGTGCCAGGGGAAGTTTAGGCTGGAGGTGAGGAGAAAGTTCTTCACTGAGAGAGTCATTCCCCACTGGAATGGGCTGCCCAGGGAGGTGGTGGAGTCACCGTCCCTGGAGGTGTTCAAGGCAGGTTTGGACGTGGCACTTGGTGCCATGGTCTAGTCTCGAGGTCTGTGGTAATGGGTTGGACTTGATGATCTTTGAGGTCTCTTCCAACCTTGCTTATACTGTGATACTGTGATACTGTAATGTGGAATTACAATTCAAAGCCCTGTCTACACTGTATGTTTGTGTTAGATCCAGTAGTGAGATGATTTAAGAACTCAACAGTTCACTGCACAGAGGCCCCTCCCCTTCTTTACATGAGGTAGAGTGTACCACAAAACACCAAATGGAGTGTTTTGAGAGGGCTATAGAAAAGCTGGCAGCCAACTCACACTAACTCTTGGTGCAAATCCTAGTGGGGCTTGTGAAATGTCATCCTTAATTGACATTGAAAAAAAGCTTGTATTATTGTGCATTAATATTGTGGTAATTTCATAGGATTGTCACAGAAAATTATTAGAATTACACAGTGATCCATGTTAATTTTTTTCCATAGCACCACCCAATAAATTCCACAATTAACCCATATAATTGCTCTAATATTGTGTACTTTGGGGAAATCTTTTCAATTAGAAACTCAAAAGCGGGAGTGGAGAATTGGATAGGATGCCTAAAATTGGATTTACTTCGCTCATTTTCCCTTAAGGTTAAAACAGAATTTTGAAAAGTAACATTTTTTTCTTAGCGGCTTTTTTCTCCTTCCAATGGAATTAATGAATGATATAAAGTCAGAAAGCATCAGGAATGAAAGTCAAACAAGATTTATTCATTTATAAAAGAAGATATATTTTTTAATAATAGCCATAAATGAGGGGCAACTGCTTTAAACCATCATCAAAACATTAACACGGGCTTTTTTTCTAGACCATTTAATTCTTGGCAAGGACCTCAAAGTGAATAATTTTCACTGGAAATTAAAAAGACAAATGAACAAGTGGGAAAAAAAAACCCACATAACAATAGCAAAAAATGAATGGTAATTTCTAAAAATGTACATTATTTTCTATTTGTAAATAAACACAGCTAAATACAAGGTGCTTATCTTATTGAACTGTCTCTTTTGAGGGAGAAATGGGATATATATTCTATTTGACAGAGGTCAATAAATGAGAGGACAAGTGTAGACAGAGTTTTGACAGAGGGGAAGGGTTAGGTGTTTCTGATTTTAGTTTGTTGACTTTGGCATCTTTTTGTTTGGGAGTTTCCTTTGTTGTTTTTTTCTATACCTGCATTTTTCTTTTACAGTTGTATTTACAATGTTGGCACTGAATCAGAAACTATCACTCAAAATCCACATTTTACGTTTGTGTGTTTCCTGAGCCTAGCCTGGAGTTGGCTTTCTATGAAATCAGAATCGAGATTCTCAGTATGCTTTTATAGTCCCAGTATCCGTTTTTCTTTCACATTCCATTTTTGTGTTCTCACTCTAAAGAATACAAGCTGAACTCACAGATTGCAAAGACTAAAATGTATGCTCTAAGTTTGGAAAACATGGCTCCAGCAATTTTGTCTTTTATTTCTAGACTGATTGTTACAGTTTCATTCAGACACACTGTTAGAATATCAATCAACCGTGCAAGAAGCTACGAAGGAGTTTATAATACTCTTTTGCAATATTCCCACACTGTGACTGCTCTTGATTTAGGGAATTCCCAGGACACATTTCACCAGCAGTGCAATAGTCTTCATTACTTTTCAATAAACTTATCATGATGGCTATTGAGGGTTTAATTAGACTTTATGAGAGGCTATTCTACCCATTATAGCAATACATGAATGCTGCCATTAAACAAACTTGGACAATAATTGTTACTGTTCTGAAACAGTCTTTTTGTCAAATGATATGAAAATCTTTGGTTTTTTTAAATCAAGATCTAATTAATCTTTAATACAAGATTTCCACTAATTCACTAAAAAATTTGGTTTAAGTCCAGTTTCCTTACTCATTTGAGTAACTCTAATATGGCAAAGTGAACTGTTTATACAGTAAGAGTATAACACTGAAGGATTTATTTCTGAAAAAGCCAATACATATAGGGGCTACAAACCTGCTTAATTCTTTCTAGAACCTTCCAACAGTTCCTCCTAGAAACTCCATAAGGTTGTTAGTTACATCGGTGAGTCTAGAGTACAAAACAATGAAATAGACTGCAAAATAATTTTCAAGGATCAGGTTATTTCTTTTTTTAAAAAAACAGAGGTTTTTATAGCACTTTGATGTTTTCATTCATGTCACTTTTCAATTGTGTATAACATTCACCTCATGAAATTAGTAATTAAAGAATTAGATCCACAAAAGGACAGCATTTGAGAAGCACTCAAATCACTTAAATACTTGTGTATTTAGATTAATTTAGATTCTCAAAAATGTCAGTCAACTGACTTAATGTCTCTTGGTACTTCACACACACACACACCCACATACACACACACACATACCCTCTAGAAATGATCTTGGTGCCTCTTCCCTTAAGGCCCTCTGGATTTGTCATATATGAGTTCATTTTTCACAAGTTTTAACCAGTTANTGATTCTATGATTTTATGATTCCTTAGTCATGTAGAATATGCTTTCAAAGTACCTTTCCCAGATATCCACTGCTGTAATAAAGATTTAAGGGAAAAAAAATTAATTCATTCTTGTTCAGAAGCATATTCTTTTTCATAGCATATGTGATACAGGAGTTGGGGTCTATGACCTTCCCCCCAGTGGCTGAATTTCTGCCTTTTTCTTTATCAGTTATGCTCACTAAGAATTAGTTTTTTAAAACTCAGGATCTGCCCTAGGGGTTCAAGACCCATCATCCACACATGCACTTTCTGCTGCTTCAGACAAGTTTTGTTGACTGTTAGAGATTCTATGAGATAAATTAAAACTTGTGTGCTCATTGCTTGTAAAGAAAGGTGTCTTACTCAGCACCTTGCTGACAAGAGATGTCAAGAGTCTCAAGTTACATACTTCACAATAACAATAGCTCAAGGTACCTACAATGTATGACTATTTAGCCAGTTTAATTTATAGAAAAATCATTATCTTTTCTATAGAGGTCATTTTTATTTATCTGGCTCCAGAGATTTTTTTTTTTTTCATTTTGTTTGGGTTTTTTGGATTTTGGGTTTTTTTTTTTTTTGTTGTTGTTTTTTGTGTGTGAGGGTTTTTTTTTTAGAATGATAAGGTTGGAAGGGACCTCAAAGATCATCTAATTCCAACCCCCTGCCATAGGCAGGGACACCTCCCACTCTTCACAGAGAATATGTGACATACTCTATCTATCTATCTATCTATCTATCTATCTACCTATTTATCTATATATATGTGATACTGAAAAACAATCCAATAATAATAAGTCAAAGACTTTCATTTGAGATACTGTTGATAGATTTCAACAAATCACGAGGACACAAACTGACACACAATGTTATCTCCACATTACTTGGAATGGTGGAACACTTAATTTTTAAGGGAATTATCACAAATTGAGAATCCACAAATGCTTAACAACAGTTAGAGATAATTTTCAGTTATTTAACAAATATAAGAATAACGAAATAAACACAAACAAAAAGCCCCAGAAAATATTTTTTAATCATTTTTTCTTTTACTAAAAATATTGGAAATAATTATTTCTTTGCTAGTCAAATTCATTCATGCCATTATGATTTTTGCTTCTTGGTAAATGAAAAAATAGATGTCAATACTTGATTCTTGTTCAGTGTAGACTATAATTGCTTTGACTTCTGGTTATTTGAATTGCTATGAAAAATCCAATGACCTTTATGTTTCATTAGAACATCAGAATTAAAGTAGATAAGTCTATATCTTGAGATGAACAATAATTTTTGTTTTTCATGTTCCAGTCTGTTGGAATTTAAATTCCCTATGGGTGTATTTTAAACTAAGATTCCAATAGGAAGCATGCAAATAAGGATCAGACAAATTGATATTCATGATTGCACATATAAAGATCCTTTAGTTTTCCTCCCTTTTTGCCCCTTGGAATTTTAAACAGTCGCATCCTGATTCGTGTTATTAGTGCTTTCTTAGGAACATACCAATATTTCAAGTTTAAATGAAATATTTTTATTTTGTATTAAAATGAAGATCTAATCTTTGGTACGCTAGCAGTAAGAATTTTTCCTATTTTTAAATATCATTAATATTAGAAATTGATTATGGAGAGAAACCTCTCTACAGCCCTGACCTTCCTTATTAATACACACTACTAAGCCATTGTCTAGCAAGGTGCTGAGTTTTGCAATAGGAGAGACAGCACAGAAACTGCAGCGAGAAATCACTGAGGAGTTTGATTTTAAAATGTGTTCCACCATGAAAATCCTAATTTCTGCTAAACATCAAATGCTTTAAAAGCCCTTTCACATTGAAGTTATTGTCAGTGAGTTTAGCTTACATATCTGTTTTGGGTTTTTTTAATTTTTTTAGCTTTTCCCAGAGCACAGCTAGATTCTCCCCTGCAGTATGTAGGAGGCTATCTGAATTAATGCTTCTGCAGTTTACAAAACCTCTTGTACTACATAATTTTGCTAGACGGAAAAAGACAGAATTAGATCTCTTTTGGCAGACCCAGTGTAACCACTCACATATGAGCTGCCCTGCTGTTCCCTCTCTGAAAATCCATTGTCTCTCTATCATTGTAGACTTTCATCTTGGCAAAATTGCATGGCCACAGTGTGATTTCCATGGGTTTTATTTTAAACAGAATTATTTATGCTATTCTCTCAAAATCTAAATCACCATGAGAGAGCCTCTAGAGTGAAGGTTAATTCTGTTGCCAGCAGCTGCAGCTTCACTCTCCAAAGCTGAGGAGAGCTGGTGGCAGCAATTACTGGCCATCCTTGTTCTGATAAATTCGTGTTTTCTCTTTGATCAAATATGTCAAGCTTTTAATTCTGTATAATCGTTAGTCACATGAAGTGCCAGACCATCTTGTTTTAGCATCATTCACATCTGCTGCTATTTTCCAGTCACACAGGTAAAATGCATTGATCTAAAACATGCTACTTTAACCTCAGCATCCTTATGTGGAAGAATGCCAGTTGCTCCTCAAATACCATTCCCAACCATTTGAAATCCCAAGAGATGGTATTCCAGCTGAAACTATTTTAAAAAAAGGAAAAACAAAAAACAACAACAACAAAAAAAAAAAGCACCTCACACCACAAAACCTAAACAAAACAAAACTAAAAAAAAAAAATCAACCACCATCCTTACTGGCATCACAGATTTGTTGTTTGGAATGTTAAACACTGCAGCACCTTTTAGTTTTATCACAAAACACTCCCCAGAAGAAAATTGCCATTTACATTAAGTGCAATGAGTGACTGTGGCCAGGAGGAAATAGTAGTGAAAAGTAAATAAGTAGGAGACTGTAGCCTTTATGTAATACATTTTTCCACTAACTGCATTCACTTTTGGATACACAAAAGCCTAGCAAGAAAATCCATGATCCAAGATACCTAAAATTTCAACAATAATCCTAAAAGTAGAATGCCAGAAACAAAAATGAGGTGGAGGAGTAGTATCACAAGGGGGAACATAAGACCTTTATCTTTAAGAAACCTGTGGGTCATGTAGAATATCTGTTACATTTATGTAGCACATTAGAGACTTTCTGAGATAACTGAAGCATGCTACCTTAATGATGGGTTAAACAAAAAAATGCTGAAATACTGTTTTCTGACTCCAGTATAATTTTCACAGTTTTTACCAAGATGAGGCAGAAAGTAAAAATTTTTAAGATACTGCGAGATAAAAAAACAAAAACAAAAAACAAACTTAACTCAAAATCAATTAAAAAAAAAAGAGAGAGCTACTGTCTGTTAAAACTAATTCAGTACCTCACTCACTAGTTTCAGCTTTTCCTCTACTTTGATTTCTGAATTAAGTATTTTCAAATGAAATTTCTAAATGGAAACACATCCAGTGGGCAAACTGAGCTTTTCATTTTGAAAATGAATAAATGGGATTCTCCAACTATTTCAGAACTCTGTATTCTTGCCCTTCTGCACATACTGCATAAAACCTGTATACTTACAGTTGCAAATATTTTGTATTCTTAGCATAACATGGTACTCTTCCAACTCTTCAAGCCAAAGAGACAATTTGTTAGACTTAAAGCAGTGAACTGTTAATGTTCAGATGGAAAGGTCTTTGTGTCACAGTTTCACATAAGAAAGGAAAATTGCTAGGGTCTACAACAAGAAGGGTGGTGTATATCTTTTGGTCACATCCAATATTCAACACTCCATTTTATAATGACTTCTAGGACTGTTGTATGAATTTAGTACTAGATATACTCTTTCACAAGGATAATTTACCACACATGGCAAGATTAGAAGCTCAATCATTTTTTCAATAGTCTGAGTGATAAAACATGGTGATAATTTTGAGATAAAAGTTCATCAGTACAAGAGTTNTGCATTAAAATATCCCAATTAGCCTCAAACCAGCACAAAGAGAAAGAAAAAAGTCCTTTAAAACAGGATAGAAATGAATAAAGAACATTTCTAAACAGGTGTTAAGTATCATAAAATTTCAATACTGTTGAAACTATTTTAAATGGTTTGGAGTTTGGTTGGTTGGTTGGTTGGTTTTTGTTTATTTGTTTGTTTGTTTGTTTGGGGATATCTTGCTGCTTTGGGCAGCCCTCATCACATTTTCACACTAGTTCTCACATACTCCAATAGAACAAGGTGACTTTAATTCCCTCCCTGTTATCATGCTCCATGAGAGCAATTCTGCTAAAAGTAGCAGCACAAGGCAGAAAAGGCTTCCACAATGGCAATACATATATATATTAAACTCACATACATAAATATTTTCCATCTTTTTTTTTTGAAAGAACTTTCTTTTGGTCTCAATAACTGGAGGAATAAGACATGGGATATTTAGGCATTCCAAATGTCAACTTAGTTGAGGAGCACCTAATTATTTTAATTGCTGGCAGAAGTCATCTAGTTTTTCACTGGCTACTGTAAATACTTTCCAACACATTTTTAACCCTCCCATACATCCCAGAAGGGGTCATAAATATATTTTGAAAATATACCTATGTGCCATACTGTGACTATTGAGACATTCATAATACAGCACATATGAATAAGTGCATTGGGGGTTTAAACTGCCACATATATTTTTATTAAAGATTACTGACATAAAACTTCAGGTTCTTCTATGTAGATATAGACATCCATAGAATAAAGGTATGAGACAGAACTTCTTTTTATGTACAATGGAGATGAAGTGACATTCATAGGTATCAACCGAGTCCTGGGCTGCATCAAGAGCAGTGTGGCCAGCAGGGCAAGGGAGGGGATTCTGCCCCTTTACTCTACTCTTGTCAGACTCCATCTGGAGTCCTGTGTGCAGTTCTGGAGCCCCCAGCACAGGAAGAACATTGAACTGTTGGAGCGGGTCCAGAGGAGGGCCATGAAGATGCTCAGAGGGCTGCAGCAGCTCTGCTATGAGGACAGACTATGAGAGTTGGGGCTCTTCAGCCTGGAGAAGAGAAGGCTTCCAGGAGACCTTAGAGCAGCCTTCCAGTATCTGAAGGGGGCCTACAGGAAGGCTGGGGAGTGACTATTTACAAGGTCTTGCAATGACAGGACAAGAGGCAATGGGTTTAAACTGGCAGAGGAGAGATTTAGACTGGATGTTAGGAGGAAGTTCTTTCCAGTGAGGGTGGTGAGGCACTGGAACAGGTTGCCCAGGGAGGTTGTGGCTGCTCCCTCCCTGGCAGTGTTCAAGGCCAGGTTGGATGAGGCCTTGAGTAACCTGTGCTAGTGGGAGGTGTCCCTGCCTATGGCAGGTAGTTGGAACTAGATGATCTTTATGGTCCCTTCCAACCTTACCATTCTATGAGTCTATGGTTCTATGACAGTACATGCATGTAAATATCTTCTGTACTTAGTTATTTGTTCAGCAGTGAGCAGAACAATTATAACAATATATTCTCCATTCATGTATTAAAATAAAATATAAACAGACAAGCCTTTCTCTTTCCTTCTCAGTTTCAAAGATCTTTTTTAAAAATAGGATGAAACTTCAGCTATTGAAAACAACAGAGCACAGCAAATACAAGCACCAAAGATAATCTTGGGAATGTTATGTTGCTGACATTACACTTCTGCTGTGGAGAGATCATTACAAAACGAAGAGTGTGCTTAGGTGTTACATTTACAGGTGTTTTCCACTGAATTATTTCAAGAAATGGATCTACATGTCCGCAGATCACATATGCTGTCATGTGTGAAAGACCATATGAGCTCTTCTACATCAGGCTTTTCTACATTAGGCACAGAGAGCACAGCAAAATATGCATAAATCCTCATGTGTGCACAAATAACTCTATTTCACCTTTAAGGAAGGAAGAGATTGTATTTCAAATGGTTGTGCAGATTTACCATCAGTAAATCAGGATACCACAAATTCAGATTTAATTCTCTGTGTACAGTGCACCAAACCAAAAAGGGGAATGAAATTTCCTTTTTTACAATTTTACTCAAAAGATCCAAAAATCGCCGAAAAGAGAAGAAATTATTCTAACATCTGCTTCATGTAACAAGCAGATCTTAAGCAGAGCCCAGGAACCAATGTACAGCCTACACATTTGTCACCAGCAGAGGCCAGCAGCAGCAAACTCCTGCCCTATCCAACAGCAAGGAATAAACAGGTAAAGAATTGTGGCTACTGTAGATATCCCTTGGAGGAAATGATTTCCAAAAGCAGAATTGCAGGGCAGAGAGGTAACCATGGAGGGAGATTAGCAGTTTCATAGGCACCACACAAGACAAAGCACAGTGCATACATACAGAATGAAAAGCATTCTGTAAAGTAAAATAGGAAAAGCTCACAAGGAGTCAGCTGCTACTTCTTTGGAAGAAGGGTTAACAATTTTTAAATGATCTGTGTACAGCGAAGACCAGAAAAGGCTCTTGACTACTTCGGTTAAAGCAATTGAAGCTTCCATGTCAGGAGGGCCACGAAGCTGATCAGAGGGCTGGAGCAGCTCTCCTATGAAGACAGACTGAGAGAGTTGGGGCTCCTCAGCCTGCAGAAGAGAAGGCTTTGAGGAGACCTTAGAGTAGCCTTCCAGTATCTGAAGGAGGCCTACAGGAAGGCTGGGGAGGGACTATTTACAAGGTCTTGCAATGACAGGACTAGGGGCAATGGGTTTAAACTGGCAGAGGGAAGATTTAGACTGGATGTCAGGAGAAAGTTCTTTGCAGTGAGGGTGGTGAGGCACTGGAACAGGTTGCCCAGGGAGGTTGTGGCTGCTCCCTCCCTGGAGGTGTTCAAGGCCAGGTTGGACGAGGCCCTGAGTGACCTGTGCTAGTGGGAGGTGTCCCTGCCTATGGCAGGGGGTTGGAACTAGATGATCCTTGAGGTCCCTTCCAACATTACCATTCTATGATTCTACCTCTGAGTCTGTAGCAGTTTCCTGCAGAACACTGAAATTAAATGTAACACTTGCTGAAGGTGTTACTATTCACAAGGACTGATATTGTAGCAGGAAGGGACACAGAAGCTATCAGGTACCACCCTCAGGAAAACTA
Source organism: Ramphastos sulfuratus (assembly GCA_013399055.1). Taxonomy (NCBI): domain Eukaryota; kingdom Metazoa; phylum Chordata; class Aves; order Piciformes; family Ramphastidae; genus Ramphastos; species Ramphastos sulfuratus. Next base: position 6,249 of record WBNM01017702.1, on the reverse strand, counting down.
GAACTTACTCTGTAACCACTAAGTCCTGCAAACAAAGTTTACCTTTTGTTAAGCTGAGAATCTTTTTCTGGGCAAAGGGAATACCACGAGGCCTCGACTGGCCTCACAAGACAGCTCCAGGATAACAGCAAACACTTCTTCAAATATGCTGCAGACAAAACTAACACTAGAGACAATGCAGGCACACTGCTGAATGAGATGGGTGCCTCGGTGACAGAGGATAAAAAAGAAGACAGGGCTACTTAATGCCTTCTTTGTCTCATTCTATACAGCTGGAAACTCTCCTCGGGAGCCCCATACCCCTCAGCCCCCAGAGCAAGCCAGGATAAAAGAGCAGTTTGCCTTGGTTGGTGAGGGCTGTGTTAGAGACCAGCTAAACAATCTGAACATCCATAAATCCATGGGTCCTGATGGGATGCACCTGCGGCTGCTGAGGGAGCTGGCTGAAGTCATTGCTAGGCCACTCTCAATCATCTTTGGTAAGCCATGGGGAACAGCAGAGGTGTCTGAGGGCAGAATAAAAGGAAATGACACTCCAGTCCTCAGAAAGAACAAGAAGGAGGATCTAGGGTAACTAAACTGGTCAGCCTCACCATCATCCCTGGAAAGGTGATGAAATAACTTATCCCAGATGCTGTCTTTAGACATATCATGGACAAGAGGTTCATTTGGAGCAATCAACATGGTTTTACCAAGGGGAAGTCATGTTTGACCAACCCGATAGCCTTTTCTGAGGGCAACCAGGAGGAAAGATGATGGTAGTGGATGTAATTTAACTAGATTTCAGTCAAGCATTTGGCACTGCCTGCCCCAACATCCTCTCAGCTAAACTGAGGCAGTGTGCTCTGGATGATCACGTAGTGAGGTGGATTGGGAACTGGTTGATGGGAAGAAGTCAGAGAGGTCTATGGGTCATAAGGTCAATGGGACAGAGTATAGTATCTAGTGGAGTCCCTCAGGGGTCGGTATGGGGACCAGTGCTGTTCAATATATTCATTGGTGTCCAGGATAAGGGAACAGGGTGCACTATCAGCAAGTTTGCTGCTGACACAAAACTGGGAGGAGTGGCTGACACATCAGAAGGCTGTGATGTCACTCAGCAAGACCTGGACAGTCTGGTGTCCCTCAGGGGTCAGTACCAGGACCAGTGTTGTTTAACATCTTTGTTAGCAATATGGACAGTGAGACTGAGTGCACTCTTGACAGGTCTGCAGATGACACCAAGCTGTGTGGTCTGGTTGACACACTGGATGGAAGGGATACCACCCAGAGGGACTTGTACAGGCTTGAGAGGTGGGTCTAAGCCAACCTCATGAAGTTCAACAAGGCAAAGTGCAAGGTTCTGCATCTCGGTTGGGGTAATTCCAAACACAAATATAGGCTGTGCAAGGAGTGGCTTGAGAGCAGACTCAGGGTAAAGGACTGGGGGGGTGTCAGTTGATGAAAACCTCAACATGAGCCAGGAATGTGTGCTTGCAGACCAGGGGGCAGGGGGTTGGAACTAGATGATCCTTGAGGTCTCCTTCCAACCTTACCATTCTATGCTTCTATGATTCTATGATTCTATGATTATTGATGTTATTTCTCTCCTACTACTTGTAAAACCTTGAGTGTGTTTTAGCCTAGCCTTGATTTCACACTGAAGATAATTCTAGGTGTTCCAGTTAGAAGATACATTTTAAGAAAATATATGTGATACTGGAGACATTCTTCCCTATTTGTGAAATCCTAGTTATACACATCTTGCTAGGTAAATTTAGCTATAGACAGTTCCCTGCTTCACCCATGTCCAATCAAGACAGAAACAAACAAACAAAAACCCCAGAAACCAGGTCAGATAAACAGATTATACAGGAGCTGAAACATTCCTGCTAGATGAAAATATAAATCTGAGGATTCACTCAGAATTTCTCAGTGATGACAAAAATATATCAAGTATGTTAGATTCGGAAAGCCAATCTACAGAGGAATACCAAGGACACTGCATGAAAATATATCTTAAAGGCAGGATAACATCCTGCTTGGCAGCTGCTCTTCTTTCCACATACATATTGGGATCTATGTTGTCACTGTAAAATTTTTCAGACCACACCACATAGTTTTATAATTATCTGATCAGAAGTTAAATGGATGTCGATTGTTTGCATATGTTCTACCTTTTAAAATGTAATCAGAAAGCCTTTGTTCCATCAAAGAAGAAAAAATTATTAAACTAATATCCCAGCAGTGAAAATTGACTAGTTAAACTGCTGGCAGCTTATCTGATTGAAGAAAATTTCTCATTTTCAGTTCAGTTCAGGGAATTGACTATAAACTGATGGACCTTAGATTTCCTTATGCCTTTTATATGCTGAACAACAGAAGATAATTCCAGTTTTGGAGATGAAAATGTTTAAATGCTAGTCTTTTCTACGAATGTGGAGGTGGAGTTAGCTATTCCATATCAGTCAGTCACCAGAACAGCCCAGTACTTCATTTCATCCATTTCCTTCTTTGCAAGAGAGAAGCATCAAATCCCAGGTTTCTGCTGCAGCTTCTTCAGCAGCTGTCATTGTGCTCCAGATACAGAAATGAGGTTAAGAGTTGAGACCCCTCCAGATATAGTCATTTTCCATTCTTTTGGATACAACCTAAAGAACAAATATTCTAAGAACTGACTCCCTGCAATTATTGTGNCTCGAGACTAGACCATGGCACACAGGGAAAACAGGGACCTATTCTGATGTCAAATCCACTATCCCACTTCTAACAGTGGACAATCCATTACTTGTTGAAAATAAGAAGCTGTGTTAAAGGGGCTTGAAATTTTGAAGGAAGCAATATTAGATAGCAAAAAAAAAATATATAAAATAAATTTAGTGCAGCAGTACAAACACTTTAATAAACCAAGACTACTATAGGAGTTCACTGGACAAAGAAGTAATTTACTTTAATAAATGCCATGGAATTGCAACATTATTTATATATGGATGTAACTCCTAATTAGAAGATATGTTCACTGATACGTAAAATATTTTTTTTCAAAATAATTAAAACTGCTTCTTAAAATGTTCTGCAACAAATAGTGACACACTAACACTGCAGAGTTAAAACAGATTATTTGAAAATTGAATCTAAATGAACTGCAATTCACATTCATTTAAAGAGTAGATAATTTTTCAAAGGAATGAGACTGTTCTATAAAAATCAATTCACTGTATAACAGTAACATATTACAAACCTGCAGTTAAAATGCAGTCATTTAACTGGAAGGAACACTAATGCAGTGGTAATAATTCCATTAACCCAATAACACTTTTTTATATTTAATAAATAAATAAAGAAATAAGCAAACAAATAAATCCACCTCGCATCTATGAGACAGTGTGGGACATCTTCAGACTCAGCAGTTGTTGGTTAGCCATGAAAAGACAAATTGTTATACATAGTCAATTTAAAATATATGTTTAGAACTGGAGAAGGGAAATTACTTGCAGAAACACTTTTTATCTTCCATCTTGGTCTAAGCTTTGGCTATGAAATAACAAAATAAAACTGACATAAAATTAATATTTTTGTTTCAGCTTATTATATTGATGCAAATTATCTGTTTTTTTAATAAGGTATAATGGCACAGAAGTCTGTAGGTAACATTGTACTTTTAATAATGACACAAAAGTCTGTAGCTAACATTGTACTTTTAATAATGGCACAAAAGTCTGTAGCTAACATTGTATTTTTACTGCAAACATAAGCTAACACACAATTTACAGATTTTCAGCTGAGATTTCTTCAGGTCTTTTTGATTCACCGAGGAGAGTGGTAGAAGTAATTTTTGTTTGCCTCCTTGATATTAAATGTTCAGCATCCACAGGCAGAATTTATAAATTTGGCAATTGATTACTATCTTGAGTAGGTCTACTTTTATAAAAAAAAAAAAAAACAAAAAAACAAAACAAAAAAAAAACAAAACCAAAAAAAACCCCACTCCATTTCCCATTATGGAGCCTTGGTCAGCTTCATCTATCATCATGAAACTTCAGATATTTCCTATTCTAGATGTGGTGATTGCACTCACAATTGGTTGTTTAGTGGTTTGGGGTTTTTTTTGTTTGTTTTGTTTTTTTAAATTCACATGGCTTATCTATTCCTTCTCAGAAAGTCAAAATAGGTTGTTTGGACCATATTAAACATTTTGTTGCAGCAGACCAGCTTTCCCTTTTTTAGTTTTCATCTATACAATACACAAATTTGAGAGTAGAGTGACAGTTGTACAAGACATATGTCTACCTCCACCCATAAATAAACCTATCCTATTTCATCCCAGAAGGCTTTTACAAGTAGCAGTTGTTTTCACAAGAACACTTGCCCTTTAAATCCATGCTGAAATCTGACACAATTCAATCATTCTATTTGAATCAGGTTAGATAGAGTGATGATTGAAAGCCACACACAGAATTAGTTGTAGAAGCCCACAATGTCCACATACTTTGTAGTTTTGGTTCGTGAGCCTGTGCACCAAGTTGTGCTGCATCAGGCAGCAGAAGTGTCCCAGCATCTGTTACATGTGATTGATTTTTCAATTTTAAGTATATGCTCTATAAATTTATCTCAACATCAACTGCTTCCTTGACAAATTGTATCCATAATTCTCAGTAACCATCACCAAGTCCAGTTTCATCTGGATGTTACTGCACTTCAAAAGATTCCCAAAGCATAGTTCTGAAACTGAAGTTTACCAAAAGTTGCTTCAGGCAGGCAGTTGACTTTCTTAGGGCCATTATTTCTCAGGGGAAACTGACATTTGTTTCCATGGCCATATCCCATCACAGATAATAAAGATGACACTCTCTTACATTTTGATATTCTATTGAAGATATTTCCTACCTATGTTTTAATATGCTTAGCCATCAAGCAGTTATTTCAAGAAAGTTTTAATCTGTCTTTGGGTAGATAAGAGACAAACAAGCTTCACTGTGATGAAAGACTTCACTGTGAAAAAACAAGCACAGTTTTATTCCACGTTACCTGCAGTTATAACAATGGTTGACAAGACAACAGAGTTGGCATCATAGAATCATAGAATAGTAAGGTTGGAAGGGACCTCAAGGATCATCTAGTTCCAACCCCCTGCCATAGGCAGGGACACCTCCCACTAGTACAGGTTCCTCAAGGCCTCATCCAACCTGGTCCTGAACACCTCCCGGGAGGGAGCAGCCACACCCTCCCTGGGCAACCTGTTCCAGTGCCTCACCACCCTCACTGCAAAGAACTTCCTCCTAACATCCAGCCTAAATCTTCCCTCTGCCAGTTTAAACCTATTGCCCCTTGTCCTGTCATTACAAGACCTTGCAAATAGTCCCTCCTCAACCTTCCTGTAGGCCCCCTTCAGATACTGGAAGGTTACTCTAAGGTCTCCTCGAAGCCTTCTCTTCTGCAGGCTGCAGAGCCCCAACTCTCATAGCCTGTCCTCATAGGACACACCTACTCAAACCCATGAAGACAACCAAGAACAACATTTATGTCAAGAACACTTACAGAGAAGCAGCTCACAAAACGTATCTCACTTGTGAAAAAGAATCATTATATTATTTGTGAGTTTGTGGAAATTTAAGAAACTATCTTAAATGTCTAGGTATTTATGTTATCACTGCATATGGATCACAGCTCTTTGATGACATTGTTAGCAATAAAAGGATTCAGATGAGAAGGAATGCAAACTGTCTGATAATCAGTGAGAATACTTCCATTTATATATGACATAAAGTATGGACCAGGAACCGCAAATGTGATGGCTGACTGCTTATCTCATCTGCTCTTATCTCTACCAGATGCCCAGATAAATGATGATACAGAGTACTTGCAGAGATTACAAGCATACTACTACACTGCAGAATAGCAATTTAGAACTACAGTTTAAAGCATCTCATTCCTCAAAAAAACATGTGATTTTCTGATAACAAGGTGGTCTCATAATCCCATATGACTTGAGGTCTGTGGTAGTGGGTTGGACTTGATGATCTTTGAGGTCTCTTCCAACCTTGCTATACTGTGATACTGTGATATTGTGATTAATTTCTATGACAGCATGCAATACTAGAAAATGAACTTTTCTTACAGGATATCTGTGACATGTTTGTTCACTATTCGGGGCTTTTTTTGGGGGGCGGGTGGGTTCTTTGTGTTTGATTGGTTAGTTGTTTTAAGGGTTTGGAGGTTTTTTGTTGCTGTTTGAGGTTTTCTTTGTTTATTTTGTTGTGGGGTTTTTTT
>WBNM01017701.1:107575-146799 GCA_013399055.1 Ramphastos sulfuratus | reverse complement strand
GGGAAGGGGAAGGGGAAGGGAAGTCTATTTACTTGTCAGCATTGAACCCCAAGCATTTGATCAATGCTTCTCTTTGGGTGACCTTTGGTTGTCCCTGTACGTTCAGCCTACACTGCAGAGCAACAAACAATTCCCGCAGTACTAGGAATTCCTTTCTGCATTGTCCACAGAGTTTGTATTAATCTGGCACTGTCTTTTTCTAGGTGTTTCCCCAAATTGTGGCAGGAGCTGCATTTTATCTCCTGTATTCAAGCCCAGGATCTTTCTTTAACCTATTTCACTGGAGTATTTTATTAACTTCTATAAAATGGATAATAAAAGTGATTCAGACAACTTTCATACACTAATTCAATATATAAGGATATTAGCAGCCCTCTTTGCTTCCCTCTGAAAGGAGGTTTCCCAGTAGAATCCATATGAGCTGCATCAGGCTGCCACAGTTGATCACAGGATCCCAGAATTCCAGCATTGTGGGAGTTGGAAGGGATGTCCAGAGATATCTACTCCAACCCCTCTGCTAAAGCAGGGTCACCTACAGCAGGTTGTTTAGAATTGCAATGTCCAGGAGAGTTTGGAATCTTTCCAGAGCAGGAAACTCCACACCCTCCCTGGGCAGCCTGGTCTAGTTCTCTGTCTCCTCAGAGGAAAGATTTTCCTTGTGCTTAGGTGGAAAATTATGCTAAAGGTGTGACAGAGAAGACCCTGGAAAAGTAATTTGGAACAAATTTCAGACCTATAGAACCAAAGCAGAGAATTAAGCCAGGAGAAGAGACATCATCTATCAGCAAAGTCCCTGTTTGTTTAGTGCCAAGTACTCTGACTTCTACAAAACCAGCTCAAGCTGAAGCCATGTAAGGAACAGCTTTACTGAGCACCTTGAATAGAGGCTGGAGTGAGATGTAGGTGGTCTGGTAGAATCTCAGCCTCTCTTGACCATTAGTGCATTCATTAATGGCACTGTTGCTACTTCACTCACTTTCCTTTCTTCAAAGAAGAGGAAGAGAGTGTGTTGGAGTGGAAACGAGTCCCATGAGCTGGAGCGTGGTGATTTTGGGTGACAGCAGACATACAGACAGCTTTGGCTCTGGCAATTTGGGAGTGCAAATCACAATGCTGACTTACGGTGAGGTTGTAAATTGTTCACCAAAGGCCCAAACCCCAGCTCCCCACAGAGATATCAAAGTCACTGGGAGTTTTCCGTGAGTAGGAAGTGGAGGAATGAGCTTCAAACATTTAGGCCCAGCTCCACATGGGTGGTCTATTATGCCTGGATGGATTCCCACTGGCTTCAGCAGCACTCCGAGGTAGTGAAAAAGGCTCTTCCTAAATGCACCCCGGTGCAGAACTTGGGCTCTAAGTACTTTTTTTTTTTTTTTTTAATGTTTATGAGGGACTTTGTTGGAAAGGTGAAGCCTCAGGCTCACCACAGCTGCTCCACAGCATTTAGTCCGATGCATTGATATTACAGAGTTTGAAAAGCACACATAGTTGGAGGGGGAAAGACTCCTGAACCCAGCAGTCTTGGCCTTTGATTTGCACTGTGTAAAAAAAAAAATAATTCAGCCATCAACAGCAGCCAGAGAGAGAAAAGGCATTCACATTTGCCCAGCTACATCTGTAACCATTCAGAGAAGAGCATCCAAATTTGTTCCGCTTTTTGGTTGGCAGAGCAACAGTCAGCTCTGACAGTGGACGTGCATTGGTAGCATCCAAGCCAAGCAGATTAGGAAGCAAATTTGAAAGCCATTTCCCTCCCCCTTCCTTGACACACTTTAAAATAAACCTTCATTTAATTGTTCCCATGACCCTTCCATCCCACTCTGCTCAGGAATGTTGGGATTCTCAATGTCCTCCTTCTTCTTGGGGTAATCGTTGAATACATTAATTCTATAAATAATAAATCATGCACACAAATAATTTACTATCCTATTAAATATAAATGAGAATGTACTTTCTGAATGACAGCAGACTTGGAATCCCACCTAAATCCTGGATATTGCTTTATTCATAACCATACAAATTCTAAATGGAAAAATAATTAATTTTGGAGTTATTTTATGAAAAGTGTTTTCCCCCCAGCTATAACACATGACTGAAAGACCACAGAGTTTTTAGACTCTTGGGGGGCATTCCTATGATGTCAGTGGTGGATCCATTTCTATGTTTAGCTTTGGAAATATTGGTGATGCTATTGTAAATCCTGGGGTGAGAGACCACTCACACATGTCACCCCGAGCCCAGGCACTTGACAGTGCTCTTGGCAGCTGCCCTCCAACAGAAACACTCAGAGAAGGGAACCCAAACCCTCACAGGCACATTTTGAGTGAAATACACAAGGGATGATGGTTTAAAACTAAAAGAGGAGATTCAAATTAGACCAAAAGGAGAAATTTTTCATACAGGGGCACTGGCCCAGGTTGCCTAGAGAGGTGGCAGATGCCCCATCTCTGGACCCATTCCACATCAGGTTGTTGGGGCTCTGAGCAACCTGATCTAATGGAGGATATCCCTGCTCGCTGGAAGGGAGCTGGACTAAAGGCCCCTTCCAACCTAAAGCGTTCCATGCTTCCAAGAAATAATGTTTTTCCTCAGCAGATGTTCCTACATGAGGCCTCAATTCTGAGGAAAGGTCCCTCCTTTGGCCTACAGATTCACTCATGGCCTTTATCACTGCAAGAGAAGGAAACATTTCGTCAAGGGTTGCACTTACCAACCCTCTACAACTCAACTCGTGCCATCCCCACTTCTCGTCCCCTCGGCTTCGCCTTCTATTGTTTTCGACCCTTCCGCGCCGCCGTAGAGGCAAGTGGGAGGGGTGGGGCAAAGGCAGAAGCTCCTCCCCTTGCTTCCCTGTCCTCCCCGCTGCCGGTGGCGCCGCCATGGAAGGGGGCGTGCGGCTACGCGCGGGTGAGCGGCGTGCGTGGAGGGGTGGGGCGAGGCGAGGAGAGGCGGCGAGCTACGTCGCGGGGGGGGCAGCGCGAGCTCGGCCCTTGGTGTGAGGGGAGGGAGGAGGGGGAGCGATGGCAGCGTCCGGCGGCGGTCGTAGCGCTCCCCCGTGAGGCGCTTGCTCGTCCCCTCACTTCTGCCTTTCCTCCAGGTGCTTCCAAATGGGACGTCCGGGAGAAGATGTGGGATTACCTGGAGAGCAGCGGACTGGCCGATTTCCCGCGACCGGTGCACCACCGCATCCCCAACTTCAAGGTACTGCAACTCGCTCTTGCGGGTCTGGGCCGCTTCACAGGGTCACAGGATGTCAGGGATTGGAAGGGAACCAAAGAGATCATCGAGTCCAACCTCTCTGCCAGAGCAGGTCCATACAATCTATCTTAGGTCACAGAGCAAGGCATGCAGGGAGGCCTTGAAAGTCTCCAGAGGAGACTCCACAACCTGTCTGGGGAGCCTGTTCCAATGCTCTGTGACCCTTACAGTAAAGAAGTTCCCCCTTGTGTTGAGGTGGAACCTCCTGTTCTGCAGCTTATATCCATTGCTCCTTGCCCTATCACAGTGAGCAAGATGAGGTCTCACCAGGGCAGAGTGGAGGCAGAGGAGAACCTCCCTCGATCTGCTGGACACACTCTTCTTAATGCAACTCAGGATCCCATTGGCCCTCTTGGCCACAAGGGCACATTGCTGTCCCATGGACAACTTGTTATCCACCAGCACTCCCAGGTCCCTCTCCACAGGGCTGCTCTCCAGCAGATCACCTCCCAACCTGTACAGGTGCAGGACTCTGCACTTATCCTTGTTGAAGCTCATTAGGTTCCTCTGTGCCCAGCTCTCCAGTCTGTCCAGGTCTCACTGGATGGCCACACAGCCTTCAGCTGTATCAGCCAAACTGCCTAGTTTGCTTCCTCAGGGAAGAGCAGGGCCTTACCCCAGGTGTTTCACCTGCACCCTGCCTGTCACTGCAGCTCTCAGACAGCTGGGAATACCACATTCCTGTGGGCTAAGCTGGTGGTTGGGTGATGACAGCTGCTGTGGCAGAGCTCTGGAAACTGCCACAGCACCCCTGTATAGCGAGTAAAGAAATGCAGGTATCCATACCTGACAAGACATGGCAGGTGTGTGCAGCATTTTAGTCACTCACCTTGTGAGTGTGATAAATACAGCTGGAGAGACTGATGCATTCAAAACTGGATCTCACCCTGCAGTCCATTGGGATGCAAAGAAGTCACCCATCTTGTAGGACTTAACCTAGAAACATGGAGTGTGCTGTTGAAATGTGAACAGTGACCAAGTTATTGCTGGCGAAGTGTGGGTGAGGATCCCTTCCTCCTGATCTGGCTGCCCTGTGTGCCCGGTTTGATAGTTAGGGAGAAGAAATAAAACTTCTAAATACTTAGTTACTCAGGGCACACTTTACCAAAGAGAAGTTTTTTAATCCAAGCTCAAGGTGTGCAGCCATGTATGTGCCGTGTATTAAAGACACGACAACGAAAACAGCATTATGGGGTTGTGCATTGGGTGTTTTAGTTCATGAGCAGCTTTAGGAGATGGGCTCTGCTTTTGCTAAGGGACTGGCAGACACATTCTGCTTTAGTCTGGCGCCGAGGTAAGATACGTGCTGAAGCAGGTGGAGAAGACCTGAGCCTTTATCTCACCCTAAAACAAGGGGATATCAAGAGGTTACAAGGGGCCTGTCTGCTCTGCTGAGCTTTAGCTTCTTAGTTAAGAAGGGAATCTTTCTGAGGCCACTGTAGCCTCTGTAAAGAGGGAACCTTGTCTGGAAATTCTTCACCTGAGAGAATCTCAGTGGCCTTTGTTTAGAGGAATCTGTGTTTCTTAACTAAAAAGGGAAATTAGTCTCCAGCTTTGAATTAGATTTGAATGAAGCAGGCAGGGGATCTGAGGATCTTCTTTTTTTGAGGCCTGCATGGCCAACCTCAATGATCTTACAGGTCTTTTCCAACCTAAAAAATTCTATGATTTTGTATTATCAGGCACTCAGCATTCATCCCTGGAGGTGTTCAGGAAGTGTGTGGACAGGGCACTTCAGGACATGGTTTATTTGCCATGATGGTCTGAGATTGATGATTTGACTTGATGATATTAGAGGTCTTTTCCATGATTCTATCTGTTGGTATGTGAGAGTTTCCCATGGAGAACATCACAAAATTAGCAGTATGCCACTCATTTAAAATCTGGGGAAATCAACTTCTCTATAGATTTCCTATCTCTGCCGTGAACTCCTTGGTGATGCACTGGTATCTTATGAAAACAGGGTGCTGCCCATGCTGCAACAAGGCTTCTGGGTTTACAGGAGTTCAAAGCTGCCAGTACTGTAAAAGTAAACCCTGATGCTCCCCAGAAGAACGCTCGCTTTCTAACGCTGGAAGTAAGTGAACACTCTCTTTTCTCTTTTGATTCCTTCCTTCATGCAGGGTTCTCATCAGGCTTGCTGCTCTATTAAAGAGCTAAATATATTCAGCAGAGCACAGGAGATTAAGGTGGATCCTGACAAACCTCTGGAAGGTGTTCGGCTGGCTGCACTGCAGGTAATGTCACCTCTGCACTCTTGAGGAGAATGGGACAGCACTGCAGCGCTTGGTGGCATCTCATGGTCCACGCCCGCCATTTCTCCAGCAGATTTAGCAGCCTTAGGTGTCATGGGGTTGGTCTTGGAAGGATGTCTTTGTCTCTTTGGCAAGTGGTGAAGGAACAAATAGGGTTTAGGGGATATTAATACATTTCTGTGCAGCAGTAGCTCTTTCACCATCGTTGTATTTGGGCTACATCGAAGAAGTAGCCTTCCTTCAAATTACGTTTGTCACAGGACAGACTAACCTCACGCCTGTGCATGTTCACTGGCTGATATGTGGCTTACTTGTGGACATGCAATTTAGATCGTGTGTCTTGCATCTATTTCTTAAATAAAATATTCCCTGGATTTCTGCTGTGCTGGAGGGGATCAGTCCACAGGCACTGCGCAATCAAGCACCAAACTGCTCTATAGCAAATATGACTGACCACATGGAGACCTATATAAGATAGTAGAAATATTTCTTTAGTTCCCCATCTCCTTTTAATGTGATAACTTCTTGTTTACACAGGCAAGGAAGACTCTGTTGGTTCCCACACCCCGTCTGAGAACTGGGCTCTTCAATAAGATTGTCCCACCTCCAGGTGCAACTAAGGAGATCCTGCGGACATGTGCCACATCTCAGGTAGGAATGAAGAATGGATGATGTCTGAGTTAACCTGTTGTGTTGTGGTAGTCCAGGTAGAAGCTGGAAAACCAGATACTACCTGGAATACTGTTCTGATAGTGTGCTATTCCTGAGTTTGTGCATGAATGTTTTGTTTATCCTTAAATCATGAGGAAATTTATCCATTTTGGCTGTATTTTATTAACAGAATGATGTTAATATTTTTTGAGTGCTTTTTGGAGCATTATAAGCAACTTCCATAGGTGAGCTAGATCTTTGAGTTTCTAATAAATAGTATTCCTTTTATTATTTGAGCTAGTGAACCCCGTAAGAAATATTTTAGTGTGCACAGGTTTTGCCTGGTCTGGTCGATAAAATAAACAGGAAAGATCAATTCTTTTAAAATCCCGAGTCTAAAGAAACATTAATTCTATCGTTTGAGGCAGAACGGTGCAAAAATGCATTAAAGAGTTTTCTGTTAACAGGTCTGTTGGTGCCCTCTGGTGTTACAATATCGTATTGTACATCTAAAGCCATTTGGTAGAGAAACCTGCACTGGTTTAGACACATCTTTATTTGGTATAAACCCATATTTTAATCAAAATACGTAGCCTAGCAGTGTCGGGTTTATTTCTTTATCTTCTGCTCAAGGAAATAAAGTTCTGCAGTAATTCTGTGTACAACTGGAAGTTGTAAACAGGTAGTAATTAGCAGCAACTTTCTGTGTTGGAAGCTCTATTAAAGTTATTAACTAATTAGGCTTTTCAGAGTTGAAGAGTACTTCTGAAAAAGACTTATCTCTTGGCCTGCTTTAGGTCTCATCTCTGATCTGTGATCTTGCCACCATGTGCCTGTTTTTTTCCCCCCCAACTGGGGTGACAGATGAATAAATGGTATCAGCAGTTGATATTTACAGAGCACTGTGCAAACAGTTATTATCATAGTGCTGTGAAGTGGATAATAACCATTATTACTGATAATCAGCCATGAATAACTGATTTTTTAGATTTTATGGTCTACACAGAAATTGAGCTTTTCATGGCGAGGATTAATTTAGCACAGAGCTACATCAGTGTGAGAAGAAATTACATTGTGTTCTACACATCAGGAGTACATGAATCACTAGATAACTTTTAAAAGTTCTAAATCTCTGGTGTTTGAAAGGTAAAGTAAACACCAATTTCAACTTCTGCAGCTTTGGACAGGATTTTGTTAGGATATGTTCTTTAGAAAGGAGCCTAAAGAGGGGTGGGTAGGGATGAGCATGGAGAGAGTGAACTCAAAGAAGGACAGCAGGGTTATGTAAGGTTTTTCTGGGCACTTGACAGAAACAATGTGGGTTTTGTTCATTGGTGTCTTAAAAAGGTTTGGTAAAGATAACTTACCTTGGCAGTGATGCATTCTGAATGACGATGGCACAGCAAAGTGATGAGGAATGTATGCTTGGGAGGCACATGGTCAGTTTTGGAAGGTGCTCTTAGAGGTGTGGAGAAGCAGGAAGTGCAGTGTGAAATGGAGAGTGATCCAGCTTGTGTTTCAGTAAAGCACTTTGTGCAACTTCAGGCAAGCAGCTTCGCATCTTTATGCTGTAGCTGTCTTTGACTCTGTGATTTGTACGTGAGAATTTAGGAATTTATAGTGCTTTGATATTTCTTATAGGCTTCAATTTGAATACTGTAGGTTGGTACTAATAGAGCAGGAAGTGTTCTTTGCTCTCATTTTTAGCAATAGACATCCAATAAAGGGTTTCAAAAAAGCAAGATTTTGATCTTAAATAAGTAACCTTACTTAAAAAGGTGCCCACCTCCTTTAGCTGTCCTTGAAGTGTGCCAAGATTCTTGTCACTGTAGTGAATCTATTCTAAGATTCCCTAGAGGATAACTTTCCAAGCATGTACAGCTTGGCTATACATGGAAGAAACACTCAGAAATGTGGGGAGTTACTTGGATTTATCAAAATATTCTGTATTTCTGCCTCGTTGGTTGGAAGGTTCTGCACTCTGCAAACCTAAAGTTGTGTTTTTCTTGCAGGGGATAAAAGAGTACAGCATTCCTGTGGGTCTCGATGGGAAAGCACGAGTGGACCTGGTTGTTGTAGGATCAGTGGCTGTCTCTGAAAAAGGTAAGATAAAGCCTTTTGAACTTTCCAGGAGGATGGTCTCAAGTCACAGTTTGTGATGTCAGTGACTATAATGCACGTTCCCTTTGGCAAAACAAAAACCAAACATATCTTTAGAACTGAGTTAGTCTTGAATTTTGTGTCTGCTGTGTGACAAGTCACTGATCCCAGTCAAACCAGGAGGAGTCAAATCCTGCTTTATAACAGCAACACCAGGAGTTAGTGTGCAGACAGCAATGGGATTTAGGGCATGTGGGCCAATAATTTGGTCTTCAGTAGAACTATTCAGGCAAGCCATTGCTGGTTTGGGTTTTTTGGGTGGGTTTTGGTATTATTTTGAGGTTTTTTTTAAGAATCAAAGAGGGCTTCCTGTTCAGCAGATCTGCTCTGCATTTTTCAACTGGCTTAATCCATTGCCTAAAAATAATGTGTTTTTTGTCTGTGACCCAAACTCCTCTTTACCCACATTAACCTGTGTTTGGCATGAGTGGAGTGATCTAATTAGAATGGGTAAATCAGCTTCTGTGTTAACTGAATTGAACTAAAGTGGGTTATTCTGAAAGGGAGGCTTTGGAATCCTTTAGGAGTTTATTGAAACCAACCTTCTACTTCATTTCAGATTACAAGGCAAATTGCATTCTGTGAGAAAGGCTGATCTGAATTTTTCCAGAGTCACAGCTCTGTGCTTGGATTTTTTTTTTTTTGTAGACTGCTTAGTTAGCTGTGTGCATTTAAGTTACCAACCTTTCCACTCTGCTGCTTTTGTGTTCACTATCCCTGTTTACTTTTACATATTTTAGGCTGGAGAATCGGGAAAGGGGAAGGTTATGCAGACATGGAATATGCCATGATGGTGTCAATGGGTGCAGTGCAGGAGGATACACCTGTAATTACAGTTGTGCATGACTGTCAGGTAGGTTAAAACATCCATACTCAAGCGACAAGTCCAAATTATGCGATACTGGGTGTTAATGTCTGAAGAAGAGGCTTGGAATGCTGTTGGTGTGGATCTTTGCTTTGCTGACATTGCCACTGACAGATTTTTGTCCATTGTGAGACATAAGAATGGTGCACAACTTGGTGAATTTATTTTTAACTACTTACAAACCTCTTGTTTCTTCTAGGTTCTTGACATAGCAGAAGAGCTGCTTGATGATCATGATTTAACTGTGGATTACATACTCACTCCAACAAGAACTATCAAAACTAATTGCAAACGACCAAAACCTCAGGGAATAATGTGGCATAAGGCAAGTTACCTCTGCTAATAGTGGTTTTACTCTTACCAACATTCTCTGAAGTCCCCTGTTTTTACTTACAAACACATTTATTGTGCTATAATGCTTGGAAAAGGAGCAAATATGCTTGTCAGATGAGATGAAACAACAACATTTGTGTTCAGTGGTTTTTAAGTGTTAGTAGTGAGGAGGAGAAGTACCTTACTGAAGCTGAGGTTGCTGTATGAGATGGATTAGAAAATGAGAGCCTCTGGAAACATCATTATCCATCAAATCCATTGTGGGTTTTTAAGACAGCTGTGTTTTCTTGTAACCGTTTGTGGTTTAATGGTCTGTGTAAGCTGTGGGGCTTTTCCACCTTTTGTGTTTCATTCCTCAGTGCTCAGTGAAATGGGCTCTGGTCATTTTCTGGAGACAGTCCTCCCAGAGCTTTCTGTGGAATGGGTGGGATATGTGCTGCTGCTTTGGTTTTCAAAGGACAATGTGAGCTGGTGGCTCATAGATTGTTGGTTATGTAGTGGATGGATTGAATTAACTCCCAAAGGATAGATGGATTTTTGGCTGGAGTTCTTTTTCAAGTGGAGGAATACTGACTGTATACTGCTTTAAACTGTGAATCCTTGCTCGCTGATAGTTACTGCTCTATGGGTTTGGCTCAGCCTAGCCCAAGACTTTCAGAAACTTTTAGCAGTTCACAAATGCTTTCAGAAAAACATTTAGTGAATTGTGTACTGGAAATTCATGCTGGGAAAACTTGGTTATTAGATTTTCATTCCTAAAATCATCCAGTTAGGAAGCAGGCACAGTCCTATGTGATTAAGTAACAGCAGGGAACGCTGAAATGGGGAACAGTGTATCCTTGTCTCACAGGAACCACTGAGGAATCACTAGGGAATACTTCTAGGGAAATCAGGAGTTCTTTGTTAAGCACTTGCCAAGAGGCTTAAAGAGTTAAATGCTTTAAGGTAGTGTATCTACAACAAACAATTCGAGCCAGTACTATTTTTATGGCGAGAGAGTGGTTTTTACCCTGCCTGCGGTTGAGGGTTTGAGGTTAGAAATAAATAAATAAATAAAGGCTTTGTCTGCACTAGAGCATTTTTTCCATTGAATTATTTTTGAGTCATAATTTTTGCAGGATATTATTGAGTGTAATTGTTTTGAGGGCCTACCCTTAGTGCTCCATCCATTTTGCCAACATACTTTTGATTTCAGTCTGTCTGTCTTGGTGTCAGGCTTCAGTCTCAGTAAGTGACCTTGCTAACACTTCTTTTCCCCCTTCTTTTTTCTCTCTGGTTCCTTTTTATCAGGGACATTTTTCAAAGGTCTCTTTCAGGAGCTGTTGAGTTTGTGTGAAATTTTCACCATGAAATGTCAAGTGTTACATCAAATTCAGTGTTACTTTTGCATTTATTTGCTTCTTAGAGAAAAAGTCACAATCAGTATTGTAATATATGCCTCAAATTAATGAAGTTACCCACCACAGCTCTACAGTAGTGTCTGAAAAAAAGAGCTTCCCTAAATGTCTTCCAGGGAAATTTTAGTGAGGATGGAGCACATCACACAACTGACCCTTTATTTAAGTATTTCAATGTTGATTTAACACCTAAAACTGCTTTTGGCTATTTTTTGATAACAATATTGGAGAACACAAGGTTAGGATAGGAGAACACAAGCAAGGATAACCATGGCATTTTGTTGTTTTGGGTCAAGAGTAAAGTGCTGTGTCTATATGAAGGTGTCAATATATTAGCATTATTCTTTCACAGAGAGATGAGCAATTTGTCTATGTTCTGTTTGTGCATGAGGTGGTAATGTTTTTCAGCTCTTGCACAGGGAGTCTTGGAGGTGGGAGGTCTAGTAAATTGGCAGGGTGTTAAAAATGCAGGATTTGATACGGGCTATTTAACTGTTCATCCTTTGGCTTTTCCTGGCTGCTTCTACATCCTTTTCTCCTTCAAATCCTGGCTTTACTGGTGCATTCCTGTTCCTCAGAGCAAAACTAAACGAACTAAGAGGCAGTGAGTAAACAAATTACCCACTTCTAAATATGGTATTTTGTCAACAGAAAGGAGCTTAACTTCATTGTTAAGATGTGTGATGCCTAAAACACATTGCAGAAAAGTTCATCTTTCAGGAACGTGGCTGAATCAGGCCAAGGCAGTGATTTAAGAGCTTTAAAGTAAAGGTGTTTGCAAACACAGGATTACAGCTGAGCTTTGTGGTAAAGGATGTGCTTTCCTGAAGCTCTTAGGGTAGAGAGCTGTCATTACATAATTCTTCTGAGCTGAAAACAGAGTATAAGAAAGTACTTAGAACAAACAAAATGCATGTCTCCAGGCTGGATTTCTGTGCTCAAAGAGGTCCTGCATTTTCCTGGAGTTTTTTTGTTTTGTTATATGCTGTCTGGGAGAGAAGTAGATATGAGGATGGGGTAAACAGTTGTTCCTTGGTGAGTAAATGGTTCCCTTCCTGAGCTGGCATGACTTAGCCTCTGTTGCCTTCTTTCAGTTCACCTCAGTGCAGCATTTCCAGCTGAGCTATTTCTTGCTGTTGAGGCAGTGTGTTCTTCCAGACAGGAAGAGGTGAATTACTTGCTGTGATTTTTACCTTTTTTTGTTACAAATTTGCTGGTTAAAAAAACTTTCAAGGAAGTATATTATTTAATACCAAAGAAGTATCATCAGTATCAGCACTAGGCACTCTAGAACAATTCTAAATACAAAGGTAGTGCTGGAGTGTGTTTATGAGTAAGTTTTTTTGCATCTGAGTTCAGGGGTTTGAGAAATGAATGTGTGCTCTTGGAGGACAGCAGGAGCTGTGAGGAGCTGAGCACTCTGGAAAACTTTATTTGGATACCAGTGGAGAATTATTTGGCTTCATCTATATTGAAAATCTAACCCATTGTTTCTGAGAACTCTAAATTCATGAAACAGCTTAACTCCCTCATTTAGTATTTTGTATGGGTAGCCATGATCTTTATCTGTGACACTGTCTATTATATTAGTCACAATTACAGAACAGAATCACAGGATCATTTTGTTTGGAAAAAACTTTAATATCATTGAGTCCAACCATTCTCTAACTCTATGAAATCTGGTGCTAAACCATATCCCTCAGCACCACATCTCTGTGGCTTTTAAACACCTCCAGAGATGAGGGTTCAGCCCCCTCCCTGGGCAGCCTGTTCCAGTGTTTGAGAACCCTTTCAGTGAAGAAGTTTCTTCTTCTAATGTCCAAACCTCCCCTGGGGCAACTTGAAGCTGTTTCTCTTGTCCTATCACTTGTTATTTGGGAGAGAATACCAACTCTCACCTGTCTCCAAGCTCCTTTCAAAGAGTTATAGAAATACAGAAAGTCACCCTTCAGCCTCCTTTTCTCCAGGCTGAACAACCTCCCCTCAGCTGCTCTTCATGAGACTTGTTCTCCAGGCCCTTCACCAGTTCATTGCCCTTCTCTGGATTTGCTCCAGCACCTCAATATCTTTCTTGTAGTGAGGGCAAAGAAGTGAGGATTATGTAGTTAGTAGTGAGGATTCTGAAGTTATTTGTGCCGTGCTTATTTTAAATTGACACTATACAGACCAATTAACGTATTTGGGTTTGTGAAGAGGGAAGTGAGAGCAGTTGGTGGAAAAATCCCTGTATTATAGCAATCATTTCCTTCTGTTTTTTAAATCATTCTTTTGCTGAGAATTTTAGAGTAGGAAAAGATTTTTCCTGAAATGAACCAAATTTGGGTAATCCCTGAGTCTAACGTTGAAAAAGTTCAGTATTCAGTGGCAGAGATGGAAACTACCTGACAACAGCTTCTGATCAGTGATTGAATATTGGAAAGTAAAATGGTCTTGTTTTACAGCTCAGAAAAATCACACATTCAGTCTGGCAAAACCTTCAGCAAGGACACAGCATTGCTATCAGTAGAAAACTGCTGTTAGTTTAGCCAAGGCTTGGGTTTTGTTTTGGTTTTTTGAAGGGATAGTTGTGAGCAGGGCAGGCTTCCACGAGTGGTTAAACATCTCAACACCTTTGCAAATCTGACCCTTGCAGCAGAGTCCATGGAATCATTTTCTTGCTGATGGATTCCAAATGTGGGTTGCATAAGTTTTTCCTGAGGGACACTAGCAGACTTCGTGGGCTGCCAGCTCAGTATGCCCTCAGATTGCGTGCACATATTTGGACATTTTGTACAAATGAATGATAGAGTGTTCAACTCTGCTGGCCCGTCCGAGCTCCCTTGGCTTTGTCTCTGCTTTAAACTCCTGTGAGCAAAGTGTTCCTTGAAACAAGCATCTGATCAAGGGGACAACACAAGAACTGGGCTCTGTCCTTAAGGCAGTCAAAGACCCTTCAGGGTAGCCAAAGATGAATCTTTCCAACACCTTCCAGCCTCACTGCTTTAAAGGACTGGTGATCTACTGTACTGAAGGTTGCTTGGTCTTGTTTGCAGCCTTCCAGGGCACAGCAGCAGCAGCAGCAGCAGTCTGTATCTTGAGCCACATGTTCTCTCAGTTGGTGTGTGCAGATGGGTGGCTGTGTGAAGCAGACCTCTCCAATCCATAGCTGTCCTTCCCTCATCTGCCCTACATCAGCCTGTGCTGCCAGGGAAATCACAGTAGTGTTTGACTTGGCCTGCTCTGTATCAGGGGTCAGCATTACTCATTCTGTCAGAGGACAAACACATCTTTCATTTTCCCCAGCAAAATATTGAAAGTGGCTCAGTTCACTGTTCCGGAATAACAGAGGTGGGAGAGGGCCCTGACGTTCCAGCAGAGACGCTGCAGAAGTCCATCTGCCACTATGTCGTGTTGGGACCAAACCAGGTGTCATAAGAGTGGATGCTCAGGGTTAAGTGCTGGGAGATTTGTGTTGGCACTCTGCATCCAAGCCTGTTTTCTTCAGGTTTCTGTCAGAAAGGGGCCACATTTCCCTTCTCAACTCCTTTCCCATAGCCATGTAGTTGTGTGCCTGAAGAACCCTGCTGTCCTTTTCCCCACGGCTCTCCCAGCTATGGCAGGGAGTAGGCAGGATTGTTAAATGATTAATTGCCTTTAGTGGAGTTATTTTTAACCTGAATCACTTCAGTTACTGAGTTTATAGCACAGACCCACAAGCACTTCTGTTGGACAACCCCAGAGGGCTGAAGTATGGAACTGGCCTGGGAATTGGTGGTCAAGGAATAATAGGAAACTTCTTCAGCTGGTTTTGCTGCCAAAGACAATCATTTAGCTAAATCCCAACGCTCAATACAAAGTTTACAAACACCAATAAATGGTTTGGCCTTGACTTTATGGGGATGGGGGAGCAAGGGAAGAAGCTTCCATCACTGGGTTTGCCCAGGTCTACAGAACTGGATCAACCAGACTTGGGGTGGAACCCAAGTCTCTGTATCCTGGCCTAGCCTAAAGCAGTAGGCAAGGCTAAGGAGAAGAGACCGGCCGGCACAGGACCAAGAAACGTGCAGCTTGTTTGAAAGAGAGAAGGAATATCTTTGGCCTGTCTCCACATGGAAATAAATCATTGCAGTCCTCCTCAGCTCACAAGACAAAAGAAACTTTTTGCATGATCATAATTAGCAACACATTGTACTACCACAGAGTTCTTTTGTTCACTATTCTGTAACAGAGCAGAGCAAGCTTTTTCCTCTCCTCTGCCACCCACTGCCCTCTTTGCCCTTTTTTGCTCTCACCCTCTGCACCCCAAAAAAGGTAGTGAAATGGTGTTGAATTGAAACTCTGAAATCCCAAACTGAGTTTCTGCCTTTCCTCACATAAAAGTGGGGGAAAATAAAGATTTGGAAGGTTTGGCCTAGCTGAGAAGTTCTCCTAGACCCCAGGGAAAACAGCCTGTAAGCCCTCTGTCTCTCTCTTGTGGTAGAAGAATGGCAGTTGACAGTGACTTGTCCAATGTAGTGGTTTTTTTTACAGAATGTTTTCTGTTACAAGAAATTTTAAGTGCCAAATGATCCACCTATGTTGCTTTGATACTGTAAAGGTTATTTACATCTGCACAGGACTGGACCAAAGGTAATGGTAGGTTCACCTCATGGTGGTGTTTGATGAGCAGAGCTTCAGTCGTTATAGAAAACAGCAGTTTGTTACAGAGACACATGCTGTTGTAAATGCATCTTCCAGAGTTTGAGCGAGCCTGAAAGAGTAGCTCCAAGACCTTCAGATAGATGCCAAAAACTACTGGTTAGTGAGAGGAGAAGCCATATCGAAGCCTGGCCAGTTGAAGTCTCTTAGAGAATGTGCCAGCCCCCTCCATCACCTAAATCCTCTCCTTGGTTTGTCCTTGAAAGTCTTGGAGTTCCAGGTATTATCCTCTTGGTGGCCATTACTCTGATTTCCACTGCATCTACGAAGTGCTGAGCATTTGCCCTTAGTAGCCTTGGTCTTCCTAACTAAACACCCAGTCCATTCCTTCAGAACTGAGTGTAATTTCAGGGCAAAAGGAACCGTATGTGCACTTGGTAAAACATTGAGGTTGTGCTTTGGACTCAGGAGTGATTAGTTGCATGAGAATAGAAAAATGTTTTTCCTGTTTTGTTTAATTAGCATAGAACTTGCATTTCACGTACAGATTTGACAGAGGACAACAAATGTTCCTAATTGTTGGCCAGTAAAAACAAAGTAAGATGGCTTCAGCCGTTGGTTTGATGTTGTGTTGCCGGGGGAAGGGGAGCTTGCTGTCAAACACAGCATTTGGAATTTTTGGCTGAGAAAAGCAGATCAGTCCAAGAATCCACAGAGCAGTAACTCTTCAAAATCTGAAAGTGACATGTACCTTTCCTAGTGCAGAAGCTCCCAGAGCCTCAGAGGAAGTCCTTACCTCTCTGTACTGGCTGAAATTGTTCTGTCATCGTTTGCTTGTTTAAAGGACCTGATCCCAAACACCTTGTCTCTGGGTCTGCGGTTTGGCAGCATGAAAGTGGCCTCTGCCCATACCAGTTATTCCTATTCTGCTGTTTGGTGTTATATTAACAAGATAGAGCTGTGGCAGGCTTTGTGTAAATGACATTTTAATTTAGTTTCAGCCTCAAATAAAACTTGCATTTCTGCTCTTCAGAAGGGAAGCCCTGGAAATGTTTCTGTTGACTGACTTTTGTGTTACCTAAACCTAATATTGCCCTCCAGTTTTACTGCAGCACACCAGAGCTGGGCTTTGTTCTCTAGAGATTTGTAAAGTTTAGACCTTATGAGGTGCAGCCCATCCAAACTCACTCTGTAATTGTAGCACCAGGAATTCAGGGGCTCAGAGGTGTGAGAGGTCTGAGCAGGGAGATCCAGTGTATGCTGGTGCTAGTCCAGTGCATTGAGTGTGGGCTACTAGCTTGGGTCTCTGCTAGATCAGACGTCACTTCCC
This sequence comes from Ramphastos sulfuratus, assembly GCA_013399055.1. Classification (NCBI taxonomy): domain Eukaryota; kingdom Metazoa; phylum Chordata; class Aves; order Piciformes; family Ramphastidae; genus Ramphastos; species Ramphastos sulfuratus. The sequence goes on along the minus strand of WBNM01017701.1, from coordinate 129,933 downwards.
TAGGCTCTGTTTTGCTCCTTAAATTTAAGAACTGGATCTTGTGTTGATGGATGTTCTGTTTGTCCAGCAGCCAAGTACGACTTATTCCCCTTCCAGCTGCAGTCTGAAAGCCAAGAGCTAGACCACATGAGCAAGGGAACCACTGCATTTCCTGCCAGTCACTGAGTGCAGCCTGGGGCATCTCATGCCTGAGATGGATGAGCTTCAGCTGCTGAGAGGAAAAGCCTGTCCAGAAAAGCTGCTTGTGAACTGGGAGTGGGTAGAAGGGATAGAGGGTTCACAGTTTGGAAGCATAGTGCCTAGCCTCTCTTCCGTTCTGTGATGCAGCCCAGCAGACTGATGTGGGATCTGATGAGTAGCTGCGAGTGGTGTGTGAGGTCGGATGACAAGAGGGAGGCTGTGGGGATGTGCCACAAGCAGAAAACGTGCCTCCAGCTAGGCCCACACTTGGAGGAGCCCTGCTACAAGGCACGCTCCCCAGCTGCAAACTTCACACCATCAGCCCTCCCCATTGTGTGACCCAGCCTACGGGATATCCTGTTTTTGGGGGAAAAGAGCACAAGGAGCTCTGTGGAAAGACAGTGTCTGGTGAATTGTAGGCATGCGAGATTCTGCCAGAGCAGGAGCACAGGCCCTTGCTCAAAGCAAGCATTAAGGGATAACAATGAGCATACAAATCTGAAAGTGCTCTGATAAATAAATGTCAAAATAGAATAGTTCTGAGTTTAGTTTTGATTTTCCTGCTGGATCTACATTGTCCTGCTTACTTAAAGAGTTGCCGATGTTTATTTTTGTCCTGCAGTGCGTATTTAGGGAGCAATGTCAGAATCAGGCCATTAATTAGTAACGTTTTAAATGCTCCAAATGGTAGCAATATAATGAGGTTCCTCTCTTTTCCTGGCACAGGGGTCCTGATGGCCATCCTCTCTTTCTGGAAGGCGAGAAATCTCAGCAATGTATCTGTCTTCCTCCTTTTTAGGTCAGCTATGAGATGCTGGAAAAAATCCCCATCCTAAAGAGTCTTCGCTACAAAGAGAAGCAGGCTGGCAGGGACGTTACCCTCAGAGACCAACACTCAGATGCGGCAAACACAGACAGGTCAGCAGCATTAGATGAGAAGGCAACGGCTGAAGGTGCAAGACCTCAGGCTGCTGCGGGCTCAGCTCAACGAGGACCACACTCTGTTGAAAGTAATGCTTTAAGTCCCAGCTTAGAGGGATCTGGCACGGTAACTACTGTGTATGTGGGGAACATACCTCCCAGCCTAAGAGTGAGCGAGCTGAAATGCACTTTGAGGGAATTCCACGCAACTCCTTTACGACTGAACTGGCAAGGAGCACAACACAGGGCTTTTCTCGATTACAAGGATAAAGCAGCTGCAGCGAGTGCTGTATCCTCTTTGAAAGGCTTGAGCCTCAGGGGCAGTACTTTGCGAGTTGAGCTAGCCAAGAATCAGAGAAACAAAGGGCAAGTAGAAATCAATAGCGAGTAATGAGCGTGAATAGAGGAGAAAAAGAAGCACGCTTGTGTTGTTTAGTGGGAAACCAACCTAAACTTTCACGGGTCTTAGTGTATCCTCTGCTTTCTGCAGGCTAAACAACCATGCAGAGCCAGCTCTTCAGACAAATGAGGTGTACATCTCACAGCTGGCTTGCCTTCCACATTTCTGCACTTGTACCTGCAAAGTGGGTTTATCAGGATGATGGTGAAGGAGTCACTTCTGTAAATGGTTACACACAAAGTACCCACACACTGTTTGTTTTTCATTGCCTGTAGGTTGATTTGCTGTTCAGTGGGTATGTTTGTTAGGCCTGGATCAAAACTGTGCCCCTCAGTAGCTGCGTGCAGCTGAATGTAGCAAGGTGGTTATGCTCTGTCATCTAAAGGTTGTGCCTGTATATTTGTGCTCCTGAGCTTACAAGCCAGCAGCAGAAAATCTCTCTTAAGGGTTACAATTCTGTTTACTAAAAAATTGGGAGTTTTCAGCATGTTTTTTGTAAAAATGGCCTGAGGGAAAAACTACCCTTTTTTGTGCAATGGCAACATTGCTTAGCCACTGAGTTCTAGTAATAGCTGCTAACATCAAGTGGCAGAAGTGGAGCCCATTTCTCAGGTTTATTTTAATTCAGTACTTTATAAACCTTCTATTTCTTATCAGTTTGGTAAATGAAAGTGAAGACTTTTCTCCAGAACACTTAGTACCTTTTTCTTGGATGCAGATAATTGTAAAATAGATGCTTTTCTTGCTTGTCTTGTCTCTAATAATCTGGTGTGATTCCATCACCTCTGTGAAATTACGTTAATCATTGCAGTGGAAATGAAAAGCAGACAGCTCCATACTAGTCACCCACAAGTTCTGATCATAGCCTGTTTGAAAAGTTGCTGGAAATCATAGCAAAGCCTGTTCCTGCTGTGCCTTTGTCACCACCAGCATCATCTTCCTGCACCCACCACATCAGGCAGCAATGAAGGTCAGACAGCAGCACTGTCAGAGTGCTATCCATTACTATCTTGAGCAGTGAGATTTGCACACACATGAAAATTCACCTACAGTGTAAAGGAGAATGATGATTTATTTGGTGTAGCTTTTAGTACATTTTTTTTTCCCCCTTCAGTTTCCTATTCCTGAAAAACAAGTTGAATTTTGGCTGAACCATCCTCTCTAAACAGAAGCACTTTTGCCATTGATGCTGGGCACGTAGTCAAAGTAAGCATCTAAATGGATATTTTTTTAAGTATGAGTTGGAAACTTTTTTTAGCCAGAGGGTACTGTTAAGTATATTTTAAGCATGTTATTATGCGTCAAGGGTCAGGCATTTTCTACAGTATTAAATGCAAAGTTCTCATCGTTAGCATGGACTCTGCAGAGAGGGGCTCAAGGAGAGTGTTTCTTCAGCTTCTTGGAAGATCCCACAAAGGAAAGGTTGCTGAAAAATAATAGGGGACTGCCTTAAAATACTCTCTTTTTTCCCCAGCTCAGAACTATTTTCAGTATCACTTAGTCTGAATTAAAACATGAGCACAGCACAGTCCTCTGCATCTTGTCTGGGTAGTTGAGCACTTCAAGGGGAAGAGTCAGGGGTTATGTTACTACTTAAACATACTCATTACATCATGAGGGTAGAAAGCAGAGGAAAGAAAAGCAGAAAAATAATTATACCTCACTGCTTTTCCTTCCAAATGATGGCAAACACAGTAATGTGATCATTTGATGTTATTTTTGACTCTTGCAATATAGCTTGCTTTGGTGAAGATGCCCAGGTGACCTCAGCAGTTAAAAAGGAGTTATTCTGCCAATGAAAACTTCCAGCATCTCAATCTTTCTCAGATTGAACCAACACTTTCTGCTCAAATTTGTGGGAATTTCATCCTCTACCGTCTTTCCTTTCTTAGCATCTGAAGTTTCACTGCAGATATGTTTACATGATAGGTAAATGTGTTATATTTTCTCTCAACACTGTGCAGTCAGTGGCTGGTTTTTGGCTGGACAAACACATCTGGATTATTTTCTGTTTGAAGTTGTGGTTCTGCACATAACCCACAGGCTATGCTAGGTCTGCATCCAGGTGGGCAGATCTCTTGGGATCTCTTCCAGCCTCTCCTTTTTTTCTCTCTCCTGTATCATGAAGCCACATTTCCCAATGCTACCTAATATCTTCTTACTTTCTCAATAGGGAGTTAATAATCCAAGCCACACTATGGAGACGATAACTAGACAGAGGCACGTAGCTGTAGTTAGAGAAGATAAACAATTACTGTAAGCTTCAGCACCATTCATTAGCATTTTGAGTGGACTGGAATAATGATGTTGATGCTATAATAATTGTATTTCCAACTTAAGAGGTCATTTTTTGATCCAGGTTATTAATAAATGACAAAGTGTTTTGGTCCTTGCCATCTTAAAGTCATTAAAGAGTGTTTTTAATTCAAAGTGGCAACAAGTCCAGATCAGAGTTTGGCAGCCTGGTGCAAATCCATCTGCATGGGCAACTTCAGCTACTGAATTGCAGGTCCAAGTTAATTTCTGTCATTTCTGTTTCAAGAACAACAACCTGCAGGAAAGGAATTGGTACACGCAGCCGTTTGAAAGCCTGAAGCTGCAGAAGGCTCACCAGGATTCAGAGCTTCTGCAGAGGTTTTATTAGTAAAGAGTTGGATGGAGGCAAGTTAGTCATACTTGGATACCATCTTGGAGTTGCTGTAGGATTCCCACAGGCAAGAAAAAAAATTAAGTATTTGTGTTCTACAGCAAAGCTGTTCAGTGAGCTTACCTGTGAGGACAGTATAGATCATGCCTTTGGAAATGTGTCATGTTTCCCAGGGGTCAGGACTGGATTCTATCTTGTTTACCATCTTCCTCAACAGCCTGAATGAAGGGACAGAGTGGACCCTCAGGGAACTACTGGAGAGAGTCCAGCAGAGGCTGTGAAGATGTTGAGGGGACTAGAGCACCTCCCTTGAAAGGTTAAGACACCTGGGGCAATTTGGCCTGGAGGAGAGCAGGCTAAGAAGGGATGTTCCCAAGAGCTGCAGGGTGAGGGGCAAGAGGACAGGGCTGGACTCTTTTCAGTGGTGCCCAGTGACAGAACAAGGAGCAACAACACAAGCTGGAACCCAGGAGGTTCCACTTGAACAGAAGGAGAAAATTCTTTGCTGTGAGGGTGCTGGAGCCTTGGAGCAGGCTGCCCAGAGAGGTTGTGGAGTCTCCTCTGGAGAGATTCCAGGCCCACCTGAACACTGTGATCCTGGGCATCCTGCTGTAGGTGACCCTGCTTTAGCAAGGAGGTTGGACTAGACACTCTCCAGAGGTCCCTTTCAATCGCTGCCATTCTGTGAGTCTGCGATGTACCAACACAACAGGAGTGGGAGCCTGTGCACTCTGAAGTCAATGCAGTTTCTGTCATGGACAGCAAGGGAAGCTGTGACAAGGATGGGGCCCTTTCTGCTCCTTGGGAATTTGCTCATCTGTAGCTAAAAGACATTTCAATGGAAGATGCTAAATTGCTATTTAATGAAATAATGCAAGACTGCTCAAGGCACACGCCTTCATGGCTTTCTGGTGTCTTGAGCTCTATGATGTGGATTTTTTCTTGTGGGCTGACCAAGTTCATACTTGAGGAAACAACAGATTTTGAAGGAAAAGTGAATGGGGTAGCCTGTGTCTCTTAGATCTATTGTTTCAGGCTCTGCATGCTCAGGAAGACGTTGGTTATACATGAGTCACTTCTGACTTTTCTCTAAATCCACAAAACTCTCAAATACAATAAATTTTAGTTAAACCTTGGATTCTGGTCTCATGATGAAACTCAAGGAACTAAGGCCTGCTTATGCTTTACTTTGGCCCAGATGAAGACTAAGCAAGATATTTTACTGACTGTCAAAGTTTGTGCCCTGTTGGATTTACAGTCTAAATTAAGAGGCTTTAAAGATGAGAACCTTTACTCAGTTATTAATTCTTCATCTTGGACCTGTTGTAGTTCTGGCCCTACTGTTAGTGGGTTGAACTTGGTTATGTCTACATAGATACAGTTTGTGCCTCATCTCAGATGGGTACTGGTCCTTGCCTCCCCTCTTTCTTGCTGCGAAGCACTGATTTAGGACTTCAGAGGTCTCAGTGCTTCAAGCGAGTCCTTTGAAATGATTTTTCACTGGTTGCTTATGCCTGGACCAGTGGGCAGAAGGTATCTTTAAGCACTTAATCTTCAGTCTTTTTCTGTAAGGACATTCTTTCTTCTCAAGACTCTCATGTTAAAGCCATCTACAGTGACAAAGAAGTGCCTGGACCCTGCAGAAAGGTCTGAAATGCTGATGATAGATGAGTAGTCTGTTTTTAATAGGGAATGAAGTGATCTCTAACGCAGACTTGAGTTCAGTTCACTTGCAGCAGCAGAGAAGCCGACGTTTCACTGCTGTGTGATGAGAAGAAATGTTCAGCAGTACAATGGGAAATACTTTACTGAGCCAACTTTGTTCAAAAGTAATTAAAAATGAGGCCTTTCTATTCTCTGCGCAGCCTGATGTCCTCGCTTGTCATGTGGCTCAGTGCATTCTTTCCAGCTCCTTTCATGGCACACACAAGTTGGGATGCTGTTATTGCACACCCCTGTTTTTGAGGGTTCAGTGGGGAAAGATGCTGAACAGCTCTAAAGGCTGATCATTGTGAGCAAGCCCAGCTCTGCTCTCCTGGCAGCTGGGAGGGTGTGGGATCCAGCAGCGACCACCCTAAGTGTGATGTGACCTTCACAGAGCAATTTCACCACTCTTCTTACCCTCCCTTATGGGAGAGAAAACAGTATTGGGGTGAATGGAGCCTCTACCAGCTCCTTTCAGCTCGAGGACGTGGTCACTTCAGAGGGGATTTTCCTTTGTTGAGTGATGTTAGTCACAGCGTGGTGTGTGGCACAGAGCAGTGAGGCAAGAGGGTAATCTGTTACCAATAAAAGCGAGGTGGCCAACTGCCACTTGGTGCTGAAAACTATACAATCATTAGGGTTTTCCTTCAGACAGCTATGTCCATGCGTTTCCTGGAATGAGGACAAGGCCACACAGCTTCAATCCACAAAGACAACAGCCAGTAAACAAGCCATGTTGCTGTGTAGTCTTCCCTTAAGTGACAAGAGTCAGAGATTGTTTGTTTCCATGGAGAGAAAAAGGAAAAAAATAATCTTACCATCTGGGTAGGAAGGGGATAGAGCACTCTCCTGGGTCCCACAGCCAGGTCTTCATCCAGCCCTCCAACATCTCCAGGTCCATCACAGAAAGCAGTCTTCAAGGACAGAGCCTTTAGCTTATCTTTTGGAGACCAATAAAATATGTCAGAAAAGGGATGATTAAATATCTTCTTCAAGTTACAGCTTTTTGGGTTTTTTTTTTTTTTTCATTTCATCATCATCTCTTGCTCCAAAAGGAGAACCAACTGTTACGTAGATGAATGTTGCCGTTCAAAACTCTTAACATGCATTTTCCTCCATGAGTGTAGCAAGGAAGGGAAAGGAAGAGCATGCAGCAGGTCTGCCTCTGGAGGAAACATCTGTGGCTGTGGCCACTTTACTCTAGCAAACATGTCCCTCTCTGAGGTAGGCTGTTGTGTCTGAAGGCTTTTATTTCCTCATTACCATCTATTAAATATTATCTCCCTCCAAGAAAAGTGCACCATTTCCCATGTTTTCATGGGTAGTGTCTGTGATGGCTGCTATAAACATCATGAAACGTTTCCCTGTCCCTACAGTGACATAGGTATGAAAGTCACTGCTTTTCATCTTACAAAGCACTGTAGAAATGTTTAGGGTCGTGTATCCTGCCATTGTTCTGGGCTGGGCATCCCGCTGAAGTCACTGGGAGAAATGACTTCAGGATATGGATCTATCTAGTCAATCTTTTTGGTGGCCCTGGTGACATCCACTTTTTACAGATGTGGGAAAAGGAGGAAAGCAGAGATGGCTCCTGATATACTAGATCCGACTGCTGATTCCTAGCACTGGAGAGAACAGACTGGAAACTCATCAGAAGTTTGAGGACGATAAGGCACTGGAACAGGTCACTCAGAGAAGCTGCGGAGGCTCCAAGCCTGGAAATATTCAAAGCCAGGTTGGATGGGGCTTTGAGCAGCCAGGTCTAGTAGGAGGTGTTCCTACCTATGGTGGGGGAGTTGGTACCAGATGATCTTTAAGGTGCCTTCCAATCCAAACCATTCTATGATTCTATGAAAAGCACTCAGCAAACCCATCCCATAACATGGTGGCCTTTGGACATCTCTATGTGACAGGTACCTGGCACCTTGTTGCTTCCCAAGGGAGAACTGCAGCATTGTGGTCACTCCACCCACACCCCAGGCAGCCCTGCTGTGGCTGGAAAGCATATGAGCCTGCAGGTCCTGGTGATCTAGTAGAACATCCCAGTCAAGACACCCCGTGCAACCTGCTTTCCAGTCCAGGGATATAAATTGCTGGTTTTCACCCTGCAAAACAAGACATGAGCTAGCAACTAAGATATTTCTCCCAAAACATGCTTCCACCAGAGGTCTGGCAGGTCACATAAGTGTGTTAAGGTCCACCCATTCCATTCAGAAACACCTGGAGCTAAATCAGGGTGATTTTCTTAAGGAATAAAGCAAACATACAGGACTCTTAGATGGGAGAGAAAAAAAAATAGAGCAGGGAAAGAAGGGAAACATTCATGAAATGGTGCAAAAGCTTCTACATTTCTAGGCATTAGCATTTCTATTGCTGCCACTCCTTAGTAGTTCTGAGTGAATAATTGTTCAGACAAGAGCACTACTTACATTTTTCCAGAGGGATATCGTGTTTTCAGAGTGGTTCCAGGCACCTGCACTGCTCAGACTTTGAGGTGTGGTGTTTCCATCTCTCTGAAGGAGGTGATTAACTTGGGTAGCTGCTCCACAGTGGCTTTGCTTTACCACCACAGAGAAACACAATTGCCTTGGCAAGTTCTGCACCAATGAACTTTTGGTGCTCTTAAGTCCCTGCAAAACTTTCCAGGCCCTGTCGTCTTGCTTTCCCAGGTGGAATTGCTTATTTTTCCAGTGATTAGCCTGAAGCTGAACTGAGCTGCAGGGCTGCAGTTTCTGTGCCATTTTGGGTCTTTCAACTGCTGCTTTAGATAAAGAAATGCCTCTTTCAGGCACATATATTGACACCAGTCTAAGAACTACTGAAGGCAAGTGGCACTGTCAGTGTCCCCTCATCTCTTTCCATGATTAAGCAGAGATGGTTTGTCCTCCAGAATCATCACTTGCTCTGATGTTTGTACCAATGGCCTGCAGGTTTCTTGGCCTCTGTCAGAGGCCAAGAGAGTCACTCTGGTTGGTAAAGACCTTTCAGATCATCAGGTCCAACCATTATCTAACTCTACCAAGGTCACTACAACACCATATTCCTGAGCACATACATCTAGAGATGGTGATTCAGCCACTTCCCTGAGCAGCCTGTGCCAGTCTTTGACAATCCTTTCACTGCAGAAGTTTTTCCTAATGTTTAAACTAAACCTCTCCTGGCATCACTTGATGTCATTTCCTTTTGTCCTGTCAATTGTGAGATCAGCACTCACCTCAGGACATCCTCCCTTCAGGTAGTTGTAGAAAGCAAGAAGGTCTCCCCTCAGCCTCCTTTTCTTCAGACTAAACAACCCCAGCCACTTCTCNCAAAAGGAGAACCAACTGTTGCGTAGATGAATGTTGCCGTTCAAAACTCTTAACATGCATTTTCCTCCATGAGTGTAGCAAGGAAGGGAAAGGAAGAGCATGCAGCAGGTCTGCCTCTGGAGGAAACATCTGTGGCTGTGGCCACTTTACTCTAGCAAACATGTCCCTCTCTGAGGTAGGCTGTTGTGTCTGAAGGCTTTTATTTCCTCATTGCCATCTATTAAATATTATCTCCCTCCAAGAAAAGTGCACCATTTCCCATGTTTTCATGGGTAGTGTCTGTGATGGCTGCTATAAACATCATGAAACGTTTCCCTGTCCCTACAGTGACATAGGTATGAAAGTCACTGCTTTTCATCTTACAAAGCACTGTAGAAATGTTTAGGGTCGTGTATCCTGCCATTGTTCTGGGCTGGGCATCCCGCTGAAGTCACTGGGAGAAATGACTTCAGGATATGGATCTATCTAGTCAATCTTTTTGGTGGCCCTGGTGACATCCACTTTTTACAGATGTGGGAAAAGGAGGAAAGCAGAGATGGCTCCTGATATACTAGATCCAACTGCTGATTCCTAGCACTGGAGAGAACAGACTGGAAACTCATCAGAAGTTTGAGGACGATAAGGCACTGGAACAGGTCACTCAGAGAAGCTGCGGAGGCTCCAAGCCTGGAAATATTCAAAGCCAGGTTGGATGGGGCTTTGAGCAGCCAGGTCTAGTAGGAGGTGTTCCTACCTATGGTGGGGGAGTTGGTACCAGATGATCTTTAAGGTGCCTTCCAATCCAAACCATTCTATGATTCTATGAAAAGCACTCAGCAAACCCATCCCATAACATGGTGGCCTTTGGACATCTCTATGTGACAGGTACCTGGCACCTTGTTGCTTCCCAAGGGAGAACTGCAGCATTGTGGTCACTCCACCCACACCCCAGGCAGCCCTGCTGTGGCTGGAAAGCATATGAGCCTGCAGGTCCTGGTGATCTAGTAGAACATCCCAGTCAAGACACCCCGTGCAACCTGCTTTCCAGTCCAGGGATATAAATTGCTGGTTTTCACCCTGCAAAACAAGACATGAGCTAGCAACTAAGATATTTCTCCCAAAACATGCTTCCACCAGAGGTCTGGCAGGTCACATAAGTGTGTTAAGGTCCACCCATTCCATTCAGAAACACCTGGAGCTAAATCAGGGTGATTTTCTTAAGGAATAAAGCAAACATACAGGACTCTTAGATGGGAGAGAAAAAAAAATAGAGCAGGGAAAGAAGGGAAACATTCATGAAATGGTGCAAAAGCTTCTACATTTCTAGGCATTAGCATTTCTATTGCTGCCACTCCTTAGTAGTTCTGAGTGAATAATTGTTCAGACAAGAGCACTACTTACATTTTTCCAGAGGGATATCGTGTTTTCAGAGTGGTTCCAGGCACCTGCACTGCTCAGACTTTGAGGTGTGGTGTTTCCATCTCTCTGAAGGAGGTGATTAACTTGGGTAGCTGCTCCACAGTGGCTTTGCTTTACCACCACAGAGAAACACAATTGCCTTGGCAAGTTCTGCACCAATGAACTTTTGGTGCTCTTAAGTCCCTGCAAAACTTTCCAGGCCCTGTCGTCTTGCTTTCCCAGGTGGAATTGCTTATTTTTCCAGTGATTAGCCTGAAGCTGAACTGAGCTGCAGGGCTGCAGTTTCTGTGCCATTTTGGGTCTTTCAACTGCTGCTTTAGATAAAGAAATGCCTCTTTCAGGCACATATATTGACACCAGTCTAAGAACTACTGAAGGCAAGTGGCACTGTCAGTGTCCCCTCATCTCTTTCCATGATTAAGCAGAGATGGTTTGTCCTCCAGAATCATCACTTGCTCTGATGTTTGTACCAATGGCCTGCAGGTTTCTTGGCCTCTGTCAGAGGCCAAGAGAGTCACTCTGGTTGGAAAAGACCTTTCAGATCATCAGGTCCAACCATTATCTAACTCTACCAAGGTCACTACAACACCATATTCCTGAGCACATACATCTAGAGATGGTGATTCAGCCACTTCCCTGAGCAGCCTGTGCCAGTCTTTGACAATCCTTTCACTGCAGAAGTTTTTCCTAATGTTTAAACTAAACCTCTCCTGGCATCACTTGATGTCATTTCCTTTTGTCCTGTCAATTGTGAGATCAGCACTCACCTCAGGACATCCTCCCTTCAGGTAGTTGTAGAAAGCAAGAAGGTCTCCCCTCAGCCTCCTTTTCTTCAGACTAAACAACCCCAGCCACTTCTCAAAAGACTTATTCTTAAGACTTTCAAGAAGTGGCTAAGAAGAGGAGCTTCATGTTTGTGACACATGAAGGATCTGCATGTCCACTGTGGCAATTTAAGTCATTTAAAGGTTGGAGTTACAACATTTGTCACAAGTTTGGTGAATCAGAGCAACCTGTGATAATGAGGATTGTTCTCAAAGAGCTTGTGCAAAATAGATCTCCATCCCAGAAGCTCAACAGCAGTAAGGTTTGTTCCTTATCTTTCCTTGCTAATATTCTGATTTTCTTTTCTTACTAAGTGAGATGAATACTGGCAGTGTTAACAAAACAGCCCAGCTGCATGCCTTTCCTCACTTGTTGAGCCAATCTGATAATTGTTTCTGTGAATAACATCAGCTCACGATTGCAGAGCTGCTGCCAGCACTCAGGGCATCTCCAGCTCATCAGGGGTTCTGCTTTAGCTGGACACAAGCTCACCTGCATCACGTGTTCTGTCCCTGAGGGTCACTCCCTGTGACAAAGATTTCATGGCAAACATGCAGATGGAAAGCCCACAGAGGCACACCAACACTGCTTTTCCCTGCAGAGGAGATAAATGTGCAGGTGTGGTCTTNCCCTCCACCCCGGGTCTCCTGAAAGCCCCCCCACATACCTCAACCAAACCTCGCTGCCTCTGTCACGGATCCCTCCATTTAAATCCACTCCTCCCCATTCCCCAAGAGGCTCTCTCTGCCAGATGCTGCCCCCTAAAAAGAGCCACAACTCTCCTCGCAGGACCTCCCTCCCCAAATATGCAACCCCCCCCCCAGGGAGGACCCAGCCCTGCGTTTNGTGGAATTGCTTATTTTTCCAGTGATTAGCCTGAAGCTGAACTGAGCTGCAGGGCTGCAGTTTCTGTGCCATTTTGGGTCTTTCAACTGCTGCTTTAGATAAAGAAATGCCTCTTTCAGGCACATATATTGACACCAGTCTAAGAACTACTGAAGGCAAGTGGCACTGTCAGTGTCCCCTCATCTCTTTCCATGATTAAGCAGAGATGGTTTGTCCTCCAGAATCATCACTTGCTCTGATGTTTGTACCAATGGCCTGCAGGTTTCTTGGCCTCTGTCAGAGGCCAAGAGAGTCACTCTGGTTGGAAAAGACCTTTCAGATCATCAGGTCCAACCATTATCTAACTCTACCAAGGTCACTACAACACCATATTCCTGAGCACATACATCTAGAGATGGTGATTCAGCCACTTCCCTGAGCAGCCTGTGCCAGTCTTTGACAATCCTTTCACTGCAGAAGTTTTTCCTAATGTTTAAACTAAACCTCTCCTGGCATCACTTGATGTCATTTCCTTTTGTCCTGTCAATTGTGAGATCAGCACTCACCTCAGGACATCCTCCCTTCAGGTAGTTGTAGAAAGCAAGAAGGTCTCCCCTCAGCCTCCTTTTCTTCAGACTAAACAACCCCAGCCACTTCTCAAAAGACTTATTCTTAAGACTTTCAAGAAGTGGCTAAGAAGAGGAGCTTCATGTTTGTGACACATGAAGGATCTGCATGTCCACTGTGGCAATTTAAGTCATTTAAAGGTTGGAGTTACAACATTTGTCACAAGTTTGGTGAATCAGAGCAACCTGTGATAATGAGGATTGTTCTCAAAGAGCTTGTGCAAAATAGATCTCCATCCCAGAAGCTCAACAGCAGTAAGGTTTGTTCCTTATCTTTCCTTGCTAATATTCTGATTTTCTTTTCTTACTAAGTGAGATGAATACTGGCAGTGTTAACAAAACAGCCCAGCTGCATGCCTTTCCTCACTTGTTGAGCCAATCTGATAATTGTTTCTGTGAATAACATCAGCTCACGATTGCAGAGCTGCTGCCAGCACTCAGGGCATCTCCAGCTCATCAGGGGTTCTGCTTTAGCTGGACACAAGCTCACCTGCATCACGTGTTCTGTCCCTGAGGGTCACTCCCTGTGACAAAGATTTCATGGCAAACATGCAGATGGAAAGCCCACAGAGGCACACCAACACTGCTTTTCCCTGCAGAGGAGATAAATGTGCAGGTGTGGTCTTCCAAAAGTATTTCAGTGATGTAGGAGTCAAGATCTTTCCAAGAGTGATAAACAACCTGCATAGGTCCTAAGATTCTTGGAATTGAAGGAGAAATCAGACACCAAATTATTCTGATAGATGTGAGTCTTCACCTGCTAAGAAGTTGAAACCAAACTTAGAACCCAGCCTCTCAAATACCTGTTTAAGATCCCAGATGACTGTTCCTACCAGTTATGTCTCTGAAGTTCCCAGTTCTCTGCCAGTCTGAGTAACCAACTCCATCTGAGAGCATTGTGCGCTGTGTCTGTATTCAGGAGCTACTTCATGCTATCCCAAGCCATGCATTCCCACCTGTGCCACCTGAGCGTGGATTAAGCCTGACCCAGAAGCATCCCACAGACCAGCTTCTCCTGGCATGTTCCATCACAAACCTGAAGATGTGATGAAGAGACATTCACCTTCAGAGCTCCGCATGCCAGAAGGAGATAAAAGAGCCTATATTTTTAACATCCACCTCGTGGAGAAGAGATCAGAAATCGCCAGAACCTGTTGGATTTAAAGCCCGATTGGACAGAAATCGCAGCCGGGCGAGGAGAGGGGGCGAGGCGCGGGTGGTGCCGGTTCGCCGCCGCCAGGTGGCGCTGCCGACAAGGGAACGACGACTNCCCCCCCCCAGGGAGGACCCAGCCCTGCGTTTCCTTTTGCACGGGCTTCACAGTACGTGTTCCCACTTTGAAATCTCAGCATGATCCCTCAAGTTCCCCCTCACAGGACTGTGTGACCCCTATAAGCAACCCTGGGGACACAAGCCCAGGCGCATATGACAAAAGTGACAATTTTGTGATGACCCTGCAAGGATGGGTGAAAGCACCCAGTGAAGAGAAGGGGGAAGCGTTGAGGCTCACAATGTTCTTCACCATCCAAATCTTTGATTTGACAGCACATGGCCCTGGGTGCCACAGACCTGGGAACCCCCCGTCCTCCTGAGCCAGGAGAACAGTTTGTGCCACATCCTACATCTCATCAGGCACTAAAATTTCAGCCTGGAGAAAGCTCAAGAGTCTGCACAGGGCATCTGCAATAAGAAATTCTTTCCTAGAGTAAAAATGCAAGAAAAAAACCTGAAGGAAACTGTGGTGGTGTGTCATCTACAGACTGGGAAGTGGTTGATGAGCAGAGAGAGGATCGCTGATATTGAACTGAACCACAGCAGCTAACCACAGGCAGATCTGGACCATTCCATGAGCAAAACTGCTTTTCCAAGCAAGCCTGTGTCTCATCTTCTCTTACAGGGCTCCAACAGCACTTGTGATCGATCTTAATTCTCCTGACCTCCTACAAGGGCCCAACCTATCCTGCAAACCTACAAGTGAAGCTTACACAAAGAGACCACTTGTGATAGCAACTGGGGCAGGGGGGAAGTTTGCCATCCCTTGGGACAATATATGCAGGGAAAAATAAAGTTTGTCTTGTGCAGAAGGAGGTCTGGGGGCAGCAGCCTGTGGGGGTTTATCCTCTGCTCCCTGATGGAGGTGTCTGAGATGGAGAGCTGTCTGTTTAGACTGTGCTCACTGGCTTGAGGAATATATGGCATCCACGGTATGTGGTGGCTCTGTTTTTCCAGGTTTGGAAACCAACGGGAGGGAAAAAAAATTAATCACGTCTACCTTTGTTGGGGAAGCAGATATCATACCCCATCAAGCTGGGACCTGAGGCTTGCAAGGTATCTGCCTCCCCTTTCCAGCCAAGTTGTGAAGGCATTGGCAATGCAAGCAAATGAGCGGATCCAAAATTAACCTGAAGGATCAGAATGAACCTTAAAAGTGACAAGAGGAGCCACTCAGTAGAGACTCACCTCCTAGCCCTGGACCTATATCTCTGCCACACCTTGCACAGATATGTGCTTCAGGAACAAAAGAAACCTCCATTTTCAGTACATTAAAAAAAAAAAAAAAATTAAAAATGGTAGCAGCTCAGGAATGAGCATGCAAGGGCAGGCGATGGAGGCAAGGATCAACCCATAAGGGCATAAAACCAGGGAAAACCCAATGAACACTGCAGGTTGAGTGCTGCTAGCTTGAACAGACCTTACCCTGAAAAAAAAACAAACCCCAAAACCAAACAAAGAACCAAAAAAACCCCAACCCTCGAAAGAAAAAACAAACCAAAACAATACCCCCTCACACAATAGTAACTCCCCAAAACAATAAAGTAACCCAAAGCAAAACAACAACAAACCTCTAAAAACTACCCAAAAAACTCACAAACGACAAAAAACCCAACACGAAATAGCAACCAAAAAAACTCAAAACAAAGACGAAACAACAACAATGCCTCCTAAAACAGCAAAACCCCCTGCTCTGAGAAATGCGGCCACCAGCTCTGACAAAGCCTTTCCCACCTGCCTTAATTAATAGCTATTTTGGTTGCTGTTGTTAGTAGCTGACTTGGCTTCTAATTAACCTGTACACACCCCGAGGCTAATTATCGTGGAGTAATGTAAGCTCCCTGGATAAAGACAGTAATACATCGCCAAGAAATCGCATTCATTTGCCTGCACCTATTTCTTTTTATGTGCATGTACATTCATTTTTTGAGCGTTGATACAGACATATCTGCCCGCGGACTAAAGCAAAAGTTCCTGCATATAGTAATATCATTAATTAAACCAATTAACCCCAAACTTCACAGGGTACGACCTATTTTTCCAGTGATCCCGGCTCGTCCCCCTGCTGCCTGCTCTCTTCCCTTTGCTTCCCAGCTCAGAATGATGATGCTGCAGGAGCTCATCTTCTTAATTTTTATTATTTTCTTTAGTTCTTTCTTCCTTCCTTCCTTTCTTTCTTTGGTTTTTTTTTCTTTTTTTTTTTTTTTTTTTTTTTTTTTTTTCTTTTTTTTTTTTGTTTTTTTTTTTTTTTTTTTTTTTTTTTTTTTTTTTTTTTTTTTTCTCGCGGGAAAAGAATTTATAGGGCTTTGCGTGGCCGTTTTCCACGGAGGTTCCGCGGAGCAGGGGTCGAGGGCGGTGCAGATCGTGGGGAAACTCAAAAAATACCCGGGATGGAGAAGGAAAGAAAAGGAGCAAGAGGCTCCGTTCCTGCAGCCCCACGCAGAGTAAGAGGCAAAGAGCTGTCAAATACTGTCCTTCTCCTTGGGGAAAAAGAAGAAAATGGAATAAGACTAAGAAATAAAAGGTAAAACTAAGAATCGCCTCCGATTTTCCTCCCGCCTCGTTTCATTATCTTCGCGTTAAGTATTTCCGCGCACAGAAAGGAGGAACCAGCCCGGGATCCCATTAGGAGCTTCAGCCAACCCCCAAAAAATGCCGTTTCCATCTTGCACCGAGATGAGGAATTAGTGCACCAAACGCAGAAAGGTTGGCAGCGGCCGGGCCAGGCTTTCCGCGGGTCTCTCCGCCCCCTGCGGAGCGCTCCGCGGAGCCCACAGACTCCTCAGATATAATTAAGCATATTCCACCGCATGCTCGTTTATTTGCTGCTGATACAATGGTGAAGCCCACGTACAAATAACATACAATGTTTTATTTCGGTTCGAGGTTTTGTTGCCTTTTTTTTTTTTTTTTTTTTTGGGGGGGGGGATAAAACGTACACAAAAGGGCTGGACGGGGAAAAATTATAATAACCCACATAATTACAATTTTATACAGTGCAGAAAGAATTAAAATAGGTGTCACCGAACTGTACAAAGTTAGGGAAAAAAACAAACAAACAAACAAAACCCACCAAAAAAAATTAGAGAGGGGTGGAGGGAGGGGAATAATCCTTCATTATATATATATTTCTATAAAAACATATGGAGGGTTGTCCATGATTGGTTTCAAATTTACAAAGGTTAACTAAAACAAAACAAAAAAATAAAATTATTAAAAAAAAAAAAAAAAGAAAGAAAAAAGAAACGAAACACACAGCCAGAAAACCCCCCAAAATCTATACGGCAAATATTGCCAACAGTTTCTCCGATTTAACACTGATCGACTGAGACTTCTCCTGTCTCGATTATTAGCAACAACAACAACAACAACAAAAGATGAAGAATAAATAACAGAATGAGCACGGCTGTCTCTTTTCAAAGTGCCTTTTTCTCTCTGCTTAGGGTCGGATCCTGCAGTTCTTATGCAGGTCCCCCCAAAAGATATTAAGAGCTTAAAAAAAAAAAAAATATATATATATAATCCCTCTGAGAGACTTTTTTTTATTCCCCATTCATAGTTTGCCGGCAAAAATACAAATTAAAAAAACGTATTTCTTGGAAGAAAGGGCTCGAAGTGAGATGGGGTAGATGGGTTTGGGTTGGGGTAGCTATTCTCGCGGTGCACTGGTTTTGGAACTGGGGTCCTTTACAGCCCCCCCAACACCTACCAGCTGGGCTGGTGGCATCGCTCAACGCCAATCCCCAAAATGAATCAGTAACTAAATTTATATTATTTTAAAAGAAACATTCAATCTTCATTTATCGAATTTTTAACCCAACCTTGCAGTCAAAATGTTGTTTTTTGGGGTTGTGGGTTTGGTTTTGTTTTTTTTCTTTTTTGGGGGGAGTAGGGGCGGCGGAGGGCAAGGGGAATTTCTTTTTCTTTCTTCTCAACCCATCTCGAAGTGAAAAAGCAGAAGATGAAGGCGTCAGAGACGGTCTACGATGAACGACCCGTGGTGGAGGCCGGGTCCGGCCGATGCTCAGCCCCGGGGCCGCACTCTCCGGTCCCCCGGGGGCTTCTGTCTATACCTCCTAAATAACCGCCCCCTCCTTTTCCACCGAGAGGGTCCTTTTGAGGGGGGTGGGGGGCTTGGAGCCCGGGTCAGCCCTTGCCGGCCCCAGGAGGTGTTTTTTCCGTCCCGTATCACATAACGCACGGCTTGATGTCCTGGTATGTCACTTGTTGGTGGTAATAGGAGCCGCTGCCCGCTGAATGCATGGAGGAGGAGGCCATGGCGTTGAAAGAGAAGACGAATTCCTTTCTGTCGCACATGCTCGGAGACTGGGAATGATACCGCGGGATGCCTGCGGGACGAGGAGGGGGGAAAGATTGTCAACCATCGGTATTATATTTAGGAAAGGAGGTTGAGGGTGGGGGAGAAAGCAGCCATCTGGGGTGAAAAAAACCCCAAACAAACAAACAACAAAACAAAACAAAAAAACCCCCACCAACAAAAAACACCAACAAACTAAAAATCCCAAACTCTGGTCTCACCGCGGAACGGGGTCTCCTTTTACATGCACACAAGTATACGACCACTCCGCGGGCGCGGACAGGTGCGGAGGAGGAAAACTGCGGCCCCAGGACAGTGCGGCCTGAAGAGGCCTCAAGGAGATGGGGTTTGGTTTGGGCTGGGTTTAAATTTGGCTTGGGTTTTGTTTGAACCTGATTTGGTGTTTTCTTCTCCCCCATTTCCCCCTCTTGAAGGTGACGGCTCCTTTTTCCCACCCGCGGAATTTCCGCTGGGTGCGGAGCTGGGAAGTGATTTGATTCACTGGGATCCGGGCTGAGAAGCCGAGGGTGAAATGTCGCCGAGAACGGGGCCGTTTCGGCCATTCCTACCGTCCCCTCGGGACATGGAAACACCAAAAAATATTTGGGTTTCCCGAGGACATCATCTGCCTGAGGACCCCTCTCTCCGCCGCTCCGGCGTCGGTAATTTGGGTGTTAATCTGGAGCACTTTGGTCACGGCCGTGGACAGGCCCAGTGGCTCCTTAGAATGGAGGTTTTGCTCTCTTTTCCAGTGGATTTGGGTGCCAGGAGCCGGGACCGATCCAGCGGGAGGAGGTTACCCTTCAGATTGGTCCCGGCGCGGGTCGTCTCGGTGCTGTGCTGGGATTCAGCCGCTCCGCACCAGCCCCTCTTAGAGACTTTGACCCGCTCCTTTTCACACCCGTTTCTGCCAGGCGCTTTCCGCTCCCTTGAAATCCCAGGATGATGTGCGGGGTCCCCTAAGACCTGCCCCTTCACCCGGCAACAGCTCCGAGGGAGCCCCCTCGACCCCGCGGTGAATTTGGGCCGCAGGACGGATCCCAGCGCTATCCTCGTCCTTCCCGAGGCCTCCTCCCTGCCAAAACACCACCTGCCCACTCCCCTTCCAAATTCCAGGGCAAATTACCCCCGCCAGCCCCATCCCGAGGCTGGGGGGGCGCCCAGGCCACTGATTTCCGCATGGACGGAAGGTGGAGAGAGGCGATGTGCCTGGCAAAAACATCCCCGGGAGGAGCTGATGGCGGCTCGTGGGAGGATGCAGATGGCAAGACACCTTAGTAGGGAGATCCCCTAGTTTGTCACTCTCCAGATATTGATGGAGGTGGAAGCGGGCTCCATCCCTGGGCTCACTTTCCTGCAGCTCACTGCCTGAGCCCACTGGCCCTGGGCCTAGGGCAGCCCCAGGGGCACGAGAGCCCTGGAGCTCTGGCACGGTCCCACAGCTACGGAAAACCCAGATGGCTGCCTCGGGGAAGGGAGACGGGGAGTGGAGAAGAGGGAGACAGCGGCTTCTTCCCGGGAGGTGCGTTAAACCCAAACGGGGCTCTAGATCCACGCGTGGATCGCCCGACCGCCGGTGGCAGCCATCTGGGTTCTGTCCCACGCGTGTCCGCGCCTTACCTTGCAGCTCGGCGGTGTTGTGGCTGTTCTGGTGCAGGTAGGACTGGTCGAGGGAATGTGTGGAAAGGCTGGAGGAGAGCGGGTTGGCCGTGGGGTTACAGGGCGAAAGAGGCTGCTGCTTAATGTAGGATGCGCCGGTGTTTAAGGCCGCTGAGGCAGAGGGTGCCCAAGCCGAGGCCGAGCTGGAGTAAACCGAGTGAGGTTCCATCACTCCGCCGCCGGCGAGCAACGGTGAGGCGGGCACCGAACTGTCGTGGTGCGGGTAGTCTCCCGCCGAGGAGCCAGTACAGCTGCCCATGTAGGAGTGCCCACCGTTGGCGGGTAGATGGGGCACGGAGTGTCCCGCCAGGCCCATCCCCTCCACGTTGCTGGATAGATGTCCGTTCATCATCCCCAAACCCCCTTCGAGGGAGAGACTGTTGGGGGGGCAGGAGAGTCCGCCAGCCGAACCCTGGAAGCTGTAGCTCTCGGGGAGGTGGTTAAAGCTGAGCCCGTTCATCATGCTGTACATGGGCTTCAGCGCCTGGCATTTCCTTCGAAAACCGCGGGGGCGGCGGCGAAAAGAGCCCTCCTCGAACATGAATTCGCTGGCCGGGTCGATGGTCCAGTAGTGGCCCTTGCCCGGGCGTCCCAGTCCCTTGGGCAGCTTGATGAAGCACTCGTTGAGGGAGAGGTTGTGGCGCACCGAGTTTTTCCAGCCCTGGTAAGAGCCTCGGAAGAAGGGAAAACGGCTCTGTAAGAACTGGTAGATCTCGCTGAGGGTCAGGCGTTTGGAGGGTGAGCTCTGGATGGCCATGACGATCAGGGCGATGTAGGAATAAGGCGGTTTCTCCGGCCGCCGGATCCCTGCGTTAGTCTTCTTCGTTTTGGGACCGGTGTTACCCGGGGTTCCGCCGCTACCCGGAGCGCTGCCGGTGGCCCCGCCGGGAGCCGCGGAAGCGGTTTCCATGGCCGAGCTCTGCGGCTGCTTCTCGGCCACGGAGGACATGGGGACGTAGCTGTTCTGCACCGGAGGAGGAGGGGGCTGAGAGGACAGAGCCTGCTGCACTTCTGCAGTCATCTACGGCCAGGTCCGCGGCGGCCAGCCCTGGCCCTCCTCCGCCACCCTCCCCCAAAAGCCCCCCNCCTCAACCCCCGGCCTCCCCCCCCGGCGGGGTTTCTTTCCACCGGGAGACTTCACCCCTCTGTGGATAAACAAATGGAAGCGGAACCCCCCCCACCTACCTCGCCGCCTTTCCCTCCTCCTCCCACTTTATCCCTAAATCCAAGCCCGGCTGCAGAAGGCGAGCGAGAGGCGGAAGGTCGGAGGGGGGGCCGCAGAGGAGGCGGGATGGGGAGGGGGGGCGGATGGAAGCGAGCTGAGCGCGGCTGCTGCGAGAGCTAAGCCAGCGGTTGCCGCCTCCGTCTGCCCCGCTGTCCTCGGTGGGCCAGGCTCCCGGGGCCTCCGTTAGAACCCCCCTGATTCCCGGCTCTAGCTGGGTTGGCTCTGCCGGTGCTGTTGGTTGCTGCTTCCCATCTCGGTGGCTGTCGAGTCTGCCCCCGGTCCCGCCGCTCGCCTTTTACTTTATCTCTTGCAGCGGCGTCTGCCGCTCCTTGACAGACGTANCCCCCACGCCCTCCCGGGCGGCCCCCTCCGCCGGCCTGTCCCGGCCCCCCTCTGCTCCCCGCTCCCAGCTGCTGCAGCAGCTTTTAAAGAGCCCTTTCCATGCCTCCCCGACCTACCCGGGGGCTGCGCGACACATCCCTGCCCATCCCCGGGGATGACACACGCGTGAATTAGTGTGGGGGCTTGTTCCACGCGTGACCGTGTTGTGGTGTGGAGCACTACTTCCTCTCCCTTTCCCCTTCTCCTCTTCTGAAAATTACGGAGGAGGGTGGGAAGCGGCCTACGCGGGACAGCGCGGAGCTTCCGCGGGACACTCAAGGGAACGGAGAGGGCTGCCCGAGTGCGGCCTCCGCGTGTCGCGGAGTTTCACCCATTTAAAACCCCCTCTTCGTGCGCTCTTTTTAAGCTCGGCGGGCCCGGGCAGGATGTTTATACTGCACAATGTAAACACGGGCTCGGGGGTGCTTTAATAAAAAGAAATCGGCGAAAACTTCTGCTGCCTCTCGAAATGCCCTTTTCTGCCTCCAGCGCCCGGCCGGGAACTGGGAACAGGCTCCGGACCTCACGCTTGCTCCGAGCCTGCTTTAGGGATGAGGGTGGGATGGTTATTCTTTTGGGTGGGGGTATATAAAACTATTTTGTCTGCCTTTGAATGCCCAGGAGCTCGGTGTTCAGGTCCGGGAGATACCACGGGCACACATGAGGGGT
>WBNM01017701.1:10075-107558 GCA_013399055.1 Ramphastos sulfuratus | reverse complement strand
GGGGGGGGGGGGGGGAAGGAGAATAGGAAGGCAGAGGGGCAAGGACCCCCTTTTGTTTTAAAAAACACCCCACTCCTCTGAGCATCATCTCAACAGGAAAAGCTGTCACTCAAGGTAAGTCGCTTGCAAAACTTTGTCACCTTCTTGTGGACCGTGCATGGAACTCTGTGCTCCGACGGGGGGATGTTTGAGGACGGGTGGATTTCAGGGTGGCTGCAGGAGCTTGGGCTTTCAGGGCTGCTGGCTGGAAGCTAAGCAGATGTGCTGGCTGCTGCAGCCTGCTAGCTTTCAAGATTGGGAAAAGGAAGAGAGAAAGGAAGGAGGGGGAATAGAACAAGAAAAAGTCCTACACAGACCCACCCCCTCCCCACTGCAGGCCGCGCTGCAATGCTCTGGGTCCATCTTGCTGCAGAAGGAGGGGGAACACCCACCCCCAAGCCCCTCCGTCTCCCAGATTTGCTTTGAAAGTTGTTGTGTTGTTTTGGGGTTGGTTTTTTTTTTTTTTTTTTGTGTTGTTTTTTTCTTTCTTTTTTTTTTTTTTCTTTTTTTATAAATGATAATCCAATACCATTTATAAGACGGGTAGATACCGATCGGGTTCACAAACTCTCCGCGTTATTCACGAGCAGTTGTGAGCAGCCTCCGGGGCGCCTGGCACATCTGTGATACAACCAAGAGGGATTTCACATCTGGGGCTTTTGTTTTCTGTTGGCTTCCCCCCCCCCCCCCCTTTTTTTTTTCTCCTTCCCCTTTCCATCATCTGCTCCATCTCCGCTAAATAAATCCCCCTACAGAAAGCACTGGCCCTCCTGCTCCCTGGGCATGGGGGGAGATTTGTAGATGGAGACAGGCAGGGAGAACTCCATAGCAAATCCCAGGCTGGGGTTAGGTACCCGAGGAGAGGGTGGGAGATGGGGGGGGGGACACACACAGTTATTTCCGGAGCTTTTCCCTTCGGGAGGAGCAGAAGGGGCTGCTTCTGCTGCCCGAGAGGGAGCAGCCGCTGTCCTCCCTGTCCGCGGCTGCAGAGCAGAGCGGCTGCTCAGGGAGGGGAGGAAAACCAGCTCCAAAATCACTTTTTCAGGAAGCGATCGCCTTTCCTGGGTTCTTACAGCCCCAGAGAGGGATGGCTTTTGCAGGATAAAAGCCCAGCTTCTCGATAGATTTTTTTTTTTTCCCCCCGGAGGGAGCGCATCGGCGACCCTGAGCTTTGCTCTGCATCGAACCTCACCTCGAGCCGTGAAAAGGTTTATTTTCTTAGCTTTACATCGCCTTGAGACTGAACCCCCGCCATATGCCCCCAAAACATTCGGGGATGGAACTCGAAACACAGCACAAACAGCTCGAATAGAATCCACGTCCAAAATCATCTCCGCCGGCCACTATTCCACTAGGAAATATCTCCAACAAACCAAACCATTCCCCTGCAAAGAATACTAGTGCCTTCACGAGTGGCCTTTGTCACTCCTGCAGTATCTCTTAGGGGTGTGAATGTTTGGTTTCCTATATATGTATTATAGCCAGCAAACGTTTAAAACTGGTATACATCGCCACGGCTTTCACAGGCCTCGCCGTGGGAACAGCAGAAAGCCTGTAGGCTTTTAAACCAAACCTGTGAATTTGGGAAAGGAGGCTTTTGAGAACGAAAAAAAATCCCCTAATATGTGTCTGCTGTACGAGGGAGATGTTGATGTGAGAGGCTGGACTGACCTTGCCAGCCTTGAAGGGATGGAGGGGAGGGAAACCCTTCGCGAGAAGGGTTGGTGGTGACACTTTCTCGCTTATAAAGCTTCGGTGAAGGTCCCAGGAACACCTTCGGGTTCAAAATTGGACTGGGGTTTAGAAAGGGAGGGAATGATCAAGGTTCTGTGTTCTGGGTGCCACCGCAAACGAACGGATCTCGCTTTTGCTGTCTTTTGTTGGGGAGTTGGGCGGTTTATCAGCTCCGAGACGCAGGGAAGGGTGAAAAAAGTAGAAAACAACTAAAATATCATTGAGGTCATTTAGCCCTTCTAATCCCAGCACCGTTTGGAGCCCATTTCGCCGACCCGACTCCTCATATTCCCCACCACCACACCCCGGCTCCGAACCGCTTCCCAACCAGCTTCTTCCCAAACCCTCTCCTCTTCCCTTCCCCCCGAAACTGGGGCAGTGTTTTGTGTAAAAATAGACAAATCCGAGCTTTCTTCCTTTTCCTGCGCCGAAGGTATTTTTACTAGTTAATTGCTTAAGTGAAGTCAACTTTGCAACCAGGCCGGGTGTAATCCGAGTATGGAAATGTATATAGGTGGTATTGTTATAGGCGGGCTGGGTGCTGCTCGGAGAGGGGCCGGGGTGTTCCTGCCAGTCCGGACCACCCAGGGCGAGGGGAGTGACCGCCTCCTGTCCCCCTCCCCGCTGCCCCTGCTTTGCATTAACACCACCCGCAGCACCCCCCTTCCCTTTTACCCAGCACCAGCCCTTTTCCCTCGGCTGAGTTTGGGGTTAGGGCTTTTTTGTGTGCCTTTTTTTTTTTTACCGCCATCCCCGTGGCCGCTGATCCCAAATCCGCGGCGAATTGATCCCTAAATGTTTATTTAAGGCACAGCGGATGCGTTCAAGTGAGGGGAGAGGGAAAAGGGTGCTGGAAGGGGGTGAACAAACCGAGGGAGAAGTGGGATTTAGGGACAGACGTACATCCCCCGTCAACCATTTTTGCGGGTTCTTTACGCGGCAGCGTTTTGCCCCACAATTTCGGGGGGCCTCTTCCCTGTGGTACTCAGAGCCCATCCCCGGCCTTTCGCATCCCCGGGCATAGCCCGGTCTTCAAGCCCTAGCAGGACCCAGACGAGATCTGGGGAGAAAACAAGCCGAAAGTGGGAGCGGGTGCAAAGCAGAGCTACCCAGAGCGCCTGACGCGGCTGCGGGGAGGTGCGGGCTGGTTGTCAGCGCCGAGACTCAGGCAGAAGTTCAGGTTTTGGCTTGGGGGATGGGATGGGGAAGGAAAAAATTACATTTCCCCCCCTTTTGTCTCCCATTTTTTCCCCCCTTCTGTCCATTTCCACACTGCTCACCCCCCCGCCCCCCTTTCCCAAGCCCACATTTTCCATGACGTCCTTCGATGAAATAGTGCAGCACAGGAATTTACAGCCTTCTTCAGCGCAGGATTTTTGAGGAATTTTCTGGCAGGACCCAGTCCCTCGCAGTACAAATCATTTTCAGCGATAATAACCTCCGAGCGCTACCACTTAGGCACAATCGCTTCCCAGAGAGATCTTCAAAATCTCTCCCAGTATTTACATCCCTGCTCAGGGACTGATAGCTGGAATACTTTATTCGGGAGGGATGGTTTTTTAACTGGCTGGGATTCTGATCTGAGGATCCTGGTGCCGAGAGAAAACAGCGGGGCTGAGCAGGAGAGGAGCTGGGACATGGCGAGTGATGCTCCCGGTCACCCCTCAGCAATCAAAGGCGGTCCGAAGTGCAAATCCAGGTGTAAATCCAGGCTGGCATTGCTGAGCCATCCATACTTTCTCGGACACTTTTTCTTCCCTCTATGGATGGAGCCCGGTGTTGGGGGTGCCCCCAAATCAGGCAACATCCTCAGGATGCTCCTCTCCTTCAGCTCCTTGGCAGAGCGGTGTGGCACGGATATAAAAAAAATAGCCATTTCCATCTTTTGTAGCCCCAAATTCTGATGGCTTAGAGGTAAAATAGGAACGACAATGTCTAGCAAACATTTCAATCCGCTGAGATTTTTTGGTGTCGCGAATCACCTCCACCCCTCGATGTGTCCCAAACCAGGCCGGGCCAGGGTCTCCCCATCAAACTGGGAAAGTGATGGGCTTCCCTGGGGATCTGCCTTATTTCCAGGCTTCTTGAACTTGTTTGTTTGTTTGCTTTTCGTTGTTTTATTTCCAATTGTAACACAAAACCTTATCGAAATCTCCCCGATGTGTCAGTGTTAGCGAAAAAGGGAATTTTTATCGTCAAGAAGGCGAGGGCCACCAGTTCCCTATTTCGGGTTACTACACCAAATTCGTCTGCATGGCGAGCTGAGAAAAGTTAAAACGGAATAGCCCATATTAAGGAGAAAAAGGCTATTTTCTGCCACGGGTACTAAAAGCAGCGGGGAGGGTTTATTGTCAGGCTAAGAAAGAACTGAGCAGGCGGCTTCATCTACACTTAAATATAGGGAGATGCTGGAACAAACCCGAAGGGTTGTGGGAAAGATTTGGCCTCCCTGTTCTGCCTCTTGGGTGCTCAGTCTCTGGGAACAAATGTGCCTAGACATGGGCGCCTACTCCGGGGTACCCCTATCCCCTGGGATGTGGGTGCGGTCCTCTGAGAGAGAAATGGCCACGGTCCTCCCGGTGACCGCTGACGCAGAAACATCACCTGGCACCGGGGGTAAAGTGCCAGGTGCGACATCCAGACACTGCCCAAAGCAAATGTCCCTGAGGTCCGCAGCTACCACCATCCCTGTCGAGTGGGGAGAAGGGGTTGTGGGAGCATGGTCATCCATACAGGACACTGTGGGGAGGGATAGGGCAAGAAGAGCAGCTGACAGCGAAGGATGATGAGAGCAAAACTCCTCTGGGAGAGCCGGGCAGGGCTTGCATCATCTCCGGGCCCTGACAGCGACCTGCCGGGATGTAGCAACCTGCTCAACTGCAAGAAGGTCCCTAGAGCTTTGTCCCCCAAGTCTCTGCCCACGGCACTCACGGCACTGGCCAGGTCCACCCTAGTTGAAGAAGAATCTTTTGCTGGAGAGATGTCTGGAGCATCCTTCTTGGGGGCAAAAAAAAACCCCACTCGTGGGCCGTTTCCCCAGGTGCAGAGAGAGGGGGCGGGTTGTATCGTGGCCTTGCAGCCCACAGGCAAGTGTGTGTGTGTGTGGGCTGCACTCGCCACGACAAAGGTCCGCGGCCGAGGTCGGAGGATATGCAGCGCTCTTTGCCCCGGGGGACACCACCCTGCCCGGACCGACGGCAGCCCGCACAGTCACTGTCTGAATCCCAAGACAACCTCCTGATTTTTTTAACCTTGTTTCTATAATAAATCCCGCATCTAAACTCAATTCCCAACCCTCCCCAACTCAAAGTGGGGGGAATTCGGGATTCATGGTCACAGAAAAGGTAAAAAAAATCCAGCTGTAAACAGCTGCAGTTCTGCTCTCCTTGCTCTCCTCTTTATAGAGACCCAGGAACGGTTTTCCTTGGAAACCGTCCCGGCAAACCTCCCTGTTTTCCATCGTTATTATTATTATTTTAACAAGTAAACTCCCAACTAACGATACATCACTTAACTGGCGGACTCTAGCCGCAGTTAGCAGTGCAGAGAGTTAAAGGACACTAAAAATTGGTTAATCACCTTTCCCACCTCCTCAGAAAACCAGGAGAGAGCCTCATAAAACAATCCCTTCCGCACAAGCAATTTGCACGTCGGTTGCAATTTGTACAAGCGATTGTTTTGTTTTGTTTTATTTTGTTTTTGTGTGTGTGTGGTGCGTGTGCGCTCTTTAAAAACTGTCTTGCTGGGAACACCATGCTTGGTTGGAATTCCCGGGAAAGATGCTCAATGGATGCTTGAAATGTCTGACCCAAGGTGGGAAGGTTTTTCGCAACACTGCTCGTTATGCCCCGAAGTTAACCGATTTCTTGCAGCAAAACGCCTGCTTTGGTGACAATCAGGCTGATAATGGGAGTGGGTTTATCTCACTTGCCCCTACTTATCTGGGCTTTCGGGGAAGGGGATGTGCCTGTGCAAGAGTTGGGGAGGAAAGGTAGAGGGAATCTGTACAAAATCCCAACCATATCTGGAGTAGAACTCACTAAAAATCCGACCAACGAACCCAGAACTGTTTTTGCTTTTCCCGTTTTTGTATAATCGCTGCTGAATTACAAACCACCCCAGGGCATTTTGCACAGCACTCTCAGCTCCGCGCCCTTCATCTCTCTTAAAGTTCTTCTTAAAATACATCAAATCATTGTGCATCTAACTCCTTTACAATCGCTGGAAGCAAAAATCCCTTTCTCCAGCAGGTTTTACGGGCTACCTGCGAGGAAGGCTGTTGCCTAGGGGCTTGCGCTGCTGCAGATTTTTTTTTTTCGTGTAGAATTATTAGTTTAATCTTTTCAAACGATCGAATTTGGATGTTTCACCCAAAGAACAGCGAGCTTAAGGACTTCATCCCGCGCAATGGTGTTTCCCCTAGCGAAGCGGGGACCGAAGCCTCAGCCGCGGGGCTCCTGTGGGGCCGGTATGGAACTGCCGCTGCCCGATGCTGAGCCCTTAAAGTGCATCGAAATCTGCCTGCACAGCCCTGGCCTCGGGGACGGGAGGGTCCGACCCGTTCAAAGCCTCCTCACTCAGGTTACATGGTATAATGTAGTGGAATTTGCTTTGGCATATAGGGAAAGGACGTTTTCTTGATATTGGGGAAAGGTTTGAGAGCAGAGCTGAAGAGAAGCTCTGGGTTTGGTTTGTCCCGCAGGACCAGAATAAGAAAACTGGAGAGTCTCCAAATCCTGAAACAGGTATAAAGAGAGCTTGCCCCAGAAAGCTGGGCAGAGAGGACAGGAGAGTGAGGAAGAAGAAAGGTATAACAGATCGACATACAGAACTACAGAGAGAGAAGAGAGAAAGAAAAGAAAGAAAAGAAAGAAAGAAAGGAAGAAAGAAAGAAAATAAGAAGCAGAATATGAAAAATGATAACATATTAAAAAAAAACCCAAACACAAACCAAAACAAAACCTAAAAACAAACCCCAAAACAAACCAAATAAACAAACACTCCCCCAACTCCCTCCCCAAACCCAACCGCCCAAAAAACAAACCTCAAAAACAAATGAAGAGAAAGGACAGAGAAAATGAGAGAATTTATGACAGAATAATAACGACCACGAAAGTCAGAAATGGAAAAACAGTGAAAGAAATTAACGGAGAAACAGAGGGATGAAAAAAAAGAAAAAGAAAAAGAAAAAGAAAAAGAAAAAGAAAACTACGAAAAAAATTGAAGAAAAAGAAAATGAGAGAACGAGATAAGGTAGAGAGAAAGAGAAAAAGCAAGAAAGCAAGCAAGCTAGAAACCAAGAAAGAAAAGAAAACAGGAAAGAGAGAAAACAAGAAAGCAAGCAAGCAAGAAAATAGAAAGCATATAGGAGCAAAAGAGAATAGAAAATAAAGTCAGAGGAGGAGAGAATAGGAGGGAGAAAGCACGAAAGCAAAAACCTCAAACCAAGCAAGCAAGAACGAAAAGATAAATTTATTTCCCGCAAAATCAATAATAAAAAGACACAGATAATACAGATTTTCCCTGGAAAACAGGGGTGAGCGGAGAGGGTAATGTTTCCGTGGACAGAGCAGAGCTGCCGGTCCCAGCCCGTCCTTTGAGGGCCACCCCGGTGCCTACACCCTGGTACTTGCTGCCCAAGGTACCCGTCTCCAGCAGCCGGGTGCCGTTAACTCATGTCCCTGAACACCATAAAACGAAGGGGAAAAAAATAACTCCCCAGCTTTAGGACTGGATTTGGATAGGGGCTGGACTCGGTTCGGTGGTTCCGTATTTCCCTATTTTTCCCCCTAGAATTGCCTGTGGGTGAGCCCGCACACCCCCTGGGTAGGGACGAGGAGGAGAAGATTATTTAACACCTATTCCTGGGTGGGTTTTCCACGCAGCTCCTGCCCCGCGGCAGCTCCGCACCCCTTAAGCCCGGCTCAATACCCGCGGAGAACTGAGCGAGCAGCTCCTCGCTGACTTCCCCAGCTTAGTAGGTGGCCGTGTATATTTTTGTTGAAGTAGTGTTTATGTTAATGAAAAAAGGCTGAGATTACAAACAGACCACTGAATGCCCGGGATCTTGCTGCTGGATTGGGCTAAGCTGTGGACCTTAAATCTTTAATCAGCTTTTGGGAGCAAATATGATTTTAAAAATAATAATTATTTTTAATTTATTCTTCATAGCAGAAAGACTTTTGGGGATCTTTGAGGAGCATCGTGCCCATTCCGGTAGTGTTGAGGCTGTAATTTCCTGCATAGAGAGCGGGGATGGGGAAGGGTTGGAGGGAAATGCATGTCCAAGAGTTAGCCATAAACCCCAATGAAAACAAGCCCTGGGCTCCTGGAGGAGGGCAAGGGAAATGGAGATTCAGCTCACTCTCTCTGAAGCCCTTTCAGAGTGCTTCCCGGTGGCAACTTGGAGTGTGATCCCCAAAAGCTTGGATCCTCTGAATGTGATGAGGATAGATCATGCTCAGTCTTTGCTGGGATAAAACCTGAAATTAGCTCCAAAACCTCCGTAAATTTACCCATTTACGACAGTAAAAATAAAGATACATAATCCCAGTCCTTTTAAATGTTAATTAAAAAGGAATAAATTCATCAGTTTACATAAAAATATGAATATATAAGGGTCCTTTTATTAGTGAGGAGTAGCAATAACCACCCTGTTACTTAGATTTCAGAGTCTGACTTTGAAGTCTCATTCTATTTTTCTTGACAAAAACCTTCTCCAGAATTGTCTGGGCTCCCTAAAATCTTTATATCCCCTCTTGCATTTACATGCTTGAAATCTTGATAACAATAGTTTAAAAAAAAAAACAACCAAACCAAAACACCAAAAACATCAAACAAATAGATTTTTGTAGACGTTTTTTCACCTGCTTGATAACATTCCAGCGTGGAGGGATCCACCTTGGGTCCCAATGAGCAGAGTTCTCCCTCCCAGGAGCTCTGCGTACAGCATTTGGCATCTTGCTCCTTTTCAACACTTTCCTTTTGTGGGCAAAAGCTCTCGGCAGAGCAGCCTCTCCAGCAGAGCCAAGGCAGACCTGCAGGACTCGTACATTCAGATGGTTTACTACTGTTATGCTTCCTCATTGACTGAAGTACATAGAAAACTGGAGCACTGGAAGGGGATGCAAAGAAAATATGAGATGAGGGAAATTTTAACATGAAAGGGAATCCAAGAAAACAAGGGGAAAGAGGGAAAATGATAAAACACCTACTTAAAAATTTCCCCGTGTAATGGCTGTGCAGCACTAGAGCTGCAGGGGAGATTTCCCCCTGGGTTTTGGGGGGCAAGGAGAGCTCCAAAATTATCTTTCTCTCCTTTAAAATATCTTTGGGGAGTCCAACCATCTCCTTGTGGAACAGAGAAATTCCAAACATGGGACTTAGCATGACCACAGACAAGATTTTTGTTCTCTCTTTGCACCTGGAATTAGCTTTTACCTCATGATGCATTTTTTCCCATGTCTTTCTCTTTTTTTGGGGGGGAAGGAAAACATTGTTTTTTTTCTCAATGGCATTAAGTGATTCTGTAAGAGGGATTTATTAGGGTTAAAAAAACCCAAAACAAAACACTAAGCCCAGTAAAGTAGATGGTTTTGGAGAAAATATCATTGAAAAGCAAGCCTGTGCTGTTAGAGACAGGTAGGCCTTGTTGAGGTGCCAGGAGAGGGGAGCGGGCAGGGGAGGGCCTCCCCCAAACACACCATCCCTCACTGATGCCTGCTCTGTACCAGGGACGTCCCTTGGGCTGGGCACTGTAGGCAGCCCCTGCGTGGGGACGGGCTAAAGGAAGGGTTCAAAGGGCTGTTCCACAAAAGCAGACACACACCCGTATGACACACAGACACACAGACACACACACACTCACACTCATAGGCTGCCCCCCCCCGCCCCCAGCTCCTCTAACCCCCACATCCTACCACACCGCTCTCTAGAAGCACTAATGATGCCGCAGAGCAGCTATGCGGTGTGAGGCAAAAGCAGATGAAAGTGATGTCACATTAATGTCAGCTCACAACTCGAGCCCACACAGCCTTGATTGCTCTTATTAATCTTGCCAATTTGTCTGTCAGCACTTGGCTAATCCCTAAATAGCCTCCCAACAGGTGCTTTATGCTTCCGTCACATCCCTGCTCCCCGGCACCCCCCGCTCGCCCCGCTCGCCCTCCCTGGTGACACCGGCTTTCTCCTGTCCATCTGGGACCAGCTCTTTTCCCCCTTGGGAGGGCTAGATGGGGAGAGAGGCGACTTTGCAGATGTTGTTTAGTCTGTTCAAAGAGGAGTCGGAGCTTTGGGCTTCCCAAAAGAAAGTGAAGATCAGGGTTGGAGAGAAGAGAGGAGATGCTGGAGAAACTTGGGGGATGTGGCAGAGGGGGTGAGCAAACCTTCTGCATAGGGTTAGCCCCACATTGTGATTAAAAACTTCATTTATGGCACACACACCCCCCACCACCCCTCCCAGCCCAATTATCTCACAATAACAAGCCATGTTGCCTTTACATGTCATGGGTTTAGTGGTTTTATTGAGAAGGGAAAGAAGAGGAAAACCAAAGGTCTGAGCTGAGGCTGCAGTGGAAAAGCCACATCAAACAAGTTTATCCCACACTTAAGCTGAGGGTCCATTATTTTCTTTAGTGAGCTATCAGAAAACCCACCAGCTTATTATAGTGTCTGCTTAGCCACGAACAACCAGCCCTGTATTGAGCTGAAGACTCAAAATTGCTGTGTTGCAAGGCTGAATCTTCCTAAGGTTGATATTTAATGTGGCAGTCTTAATCACAGATCACTGATTTTGTATTTAAGACTATTAACTGCTAAACGAAACCGACTCTATTAGCTTCTAAAGCAGGGGCCAGGCTGCTTTCCTCTCTTTGCATTAAGAGGAAAAAAAAATCAGATTTTATTCTGGTTTGGCAACTCTGCTGCATGAAAAGCTTCACACATAGATTATGAGCCCTGTGGATAACAGAGGTCTCCTCCTGTCATTCACCTGGGAGATGCTCTGCACTGGAAAAAGAGCTGCCAAACCCAGCTCCGGTGCTGCAGGCTCCTATTTTATATCCAGAGTTGGCTGAGGTTGTTTCCAACCCAGTGCTCAGCACAGCAGGAAGGAAGAGCTTTCAGGAGCGTCTTCAACTGTTTCTCCTAGAGCCTGGTCCAAAGTGTCACCAGGGGAAGTACAACCACTAATTGAGCTTGGGGGCTGTTCATCATTAACCCTTGGTGCTTCAGATCAGCTCCTAAAAGCTCTCTGAAAATACCCCTTCATGCCTGTAAGCTGTTTCACTCTATCCTGACTTGGATTTATTACCAGGAGACAGATTGAGATTTTTTTTTTTTTTTCCTTTTTCCCCCCCTCCTTTTTATTTTGCGTTTCTTTCTCCCCAGGCTATTTATTTCATCCAGTGGGACTATCCATCAGGGTGTGCTGGAACCGACCTACGATCCAAGGATATTCTTAGGTACGTAGCATGTCAGGAAACGGCTAGCAGTCCTGCATGATGCAAATATTTGGACGACCAAGAGGTAGGAAGGATTGTCCAAATGTTTACTGAAGGCTGTTGATAGCCTAAGGATTTATAACTGGTGTCTAATGTCTGCCCCCACACAGCCCCTCCAGCAGGTGCATCGGCTTTCAACATGACACATGGTATGCGGTGTGCTTTGGGAAAGGGGATGCAGCAGAAAGGCAGTTTCACAGGTTTTGGCTACCCTGTTCCCAGCTGCTTACTGGTTTAGAGCCCTTGGAGCAGCAAGGCAGGAGCCCAGGAGCCACTCCAGTGTGCCACTCATGGCAATTCAAACCATCGCTAACATTTCGATCGAATCACAAAAGTTTAGCCTATTTAGTTGGAATTTCCTAAGCCAAAACCAACTCTCTGAATTATTTAGGACCATCAAAGTATTCCTTGTCACACTCCTTCAGTGGAGGAGGAAATTCGTGACATTGTTCTAGTTATTGTTCTTGGCATTTCACTTCCTAATTTCCACCACAGGGATTTCATCTCTTCTCTCTCATAGTAAGCCCTAATTGCTGTTACAGGCATATCAGAAGTGCTAACAGGCCAGATTTAACCATTTCTGGTGCTCAGATGGCTACGGCTTTTCAGTGGTGATGCAGAACCCACTGGAAAAGCCCTATACCTATTGCCAGGCAGCTTCTACCTTTGCCTTTCCAGCCAAAAGAGGAGTGGACATCCAGCATAGACCAGGCTGACTGACTAGAGCTGGAAATGTTGTCAAGGAAAGATTTAGTACCTTCCCCAAAGCTGCCTTTGCTATCATCAAGATACTCCATCCAGTAACCTACTGTCTTGGTGCCACTCCCTCAGAAGGTATCTGCGTGATCCAGAGATATCTCAGAGGGCTCCAATTAATTTTTTTCTCAAAGTAGGTCCATCACCAGCACTAGATCAGGACAGCTTTGTAAAGCTGAGCCTTGAAAAATTCCAGTGGTAGAATGTAGGAGCCATGAATATTGATAGTCTAGGTAGCGGAGGAGCTGTCAGTGCTCTTGTGCCTAACCAAATTGTCGAGCCCTGCTATGACAGCAACAACCTCTTTAGCTGTCAGCATTCCTGCTACCACATTACTGAGAAACAATATTCCACAAAACAAGAGAAATCAGCACTGATTTGAGTTACTCAAGCCTGGTAACCACCTTTCCCACCACTACTTTGCAAGGTTTAGCTCTGCTGGGAACAGGCGCATGTGCACCGAGCGTGCTGCAGGCACCCAGACAAGGAGCTTTCCTTAGGAACAAGCAGCACTCGTGTCTGCTGCAGAGAAGTTTTTAATTCATCACAGCCCCAGACTAGCAGAGTTCACTGGCTGCTCAGATGGGGAATACAATGGTCCTATTGTTTTGCCAAGGGACCAGTTCTTCGTTGCGTGCTCTCGCACAAACTGTGTGTTTTCTATTTGTTACCTGACTCATTTCACTGAGCTTTCTGAGGCAGGCTTAAGTCCATTTCTTGCCCTGTGCTGAAGCAATGAAGTGGGAAACTATCTCAGGTTGTGGACCAGACTATCAGTGTTACCTCTTTTGGCTTGTTTAAAAAACAAACAAACAAACAAAAAACCCCAAAAAAATAACTAAGAGAACTTGGTGTTCTCCTAGGGAGAAGAAATTGCGTAATAAAGTATATGGGGGAGAAAAAAAAAAAAAAAGTGCTAAAATTCCAAAGTCATCTGTTGCACTCAATGAAGGGTTTTTTTTATATGTTAAAAGAATTCAGTCCTGGGTTTGATGTCACATTCTCAGTGTGACCTTAGATGTGACTCATAACTCACATCTAGACTTGTCTCTCCTTGACCGTATTTCTCAACAATTACCCACCAGTGCTGGAAATGTGTTTTCTGGGCAAGGATCTTGAGCCATCAGTTGGTTCCAGGCCAGAGGAATGCAAGGAAGAACTGGTCCCATCTGGTAAACTGTCTGGTTGGTAGCTCCAAGTTCTCACTGGGGCTGCTGGCATGTGGACTGCATGTCCCAGGGACTAGAATTGCAGGTGTAGAAAGATCAGAGGCAGAGCTTTAACTGCAAGAGAAGTCTCTTTCTTCAGCTAGTGCATATGCTGCTTATCCTGTGGTTGTACTGTGAGCAGTCCAAAGCTTCCCTGATGGTCATGCCAACCATGCTTACACAACTTAGCTGTGAGCCTTGAGATTATGTTTGCACTCCACTGGGGATGTGCTGTGGGGCTGGAGGAGTCTTCTTAGACGCCTCCTTCCACAGAGGCTGTCCAGGAGGGTTGGATGTTGGTGTGGCTGCCTCTGCCTTTTATCCAGACTGGATCAAGTGTGTGCTACGTGGTGGGAATGTGAGACATTAGGTAAAGGAAATGGCAGGCTGGGCTTGGGGGGACATACACATTACCCTTCCACCAAAGTGCCTGAAGAAATTCCTCCTGGGAAGAGGATTCAGCCTCTGTCTCTGTTATCCTTCTATGCTGCTGGGCCTCTGAGTTGGGAGCTCATACCTTCTTTTCCAGCCAGATGGTTTGTGGGTAGGTTTTGACCTTTCAAATACTATAGAAGAAGTAATTCTGAGGTTAAAATAAGTTTGGATCTAAGTCAATTCCAGCCCAGAAGTGCAATCCCCAAAGTTCGATTTCCCTGTTATCTGAACCTAGAAGCACCCAGATTGCATGGAGGAGCAATTGCAGGATTGATCTTCTCCAGCAGAAGAGAGAACCTGCTCCTGACCCACTGTAGTTCCATTCTCCAGACTCCATGTCAGAGCAGTTTTAGGAGAGCAAGGCCACTGATATCAGCTTTCAGAGTGTGTTGAAGGATGGAGGCCACTTCTCTGTTTTGGCATTCACTGCTCTCCTCCCATCTGGTCTGAAGCAGCTGAACTTGAAGTTGCTGGCTTTAGGTAGGTGTATGCTCCTTGGTGGAGAAGATCAATCCATTTTTGAAGCCCTAACCCTCCCCAAGCCCTGCATTTTAAATGTCTCACATGGGCTCTTCTCACCTGGGTGTGCTTCTACTCTTTGTCTCAACTTTTCTACTGAAGTCTAACCTGGAGAAGGTTGCAAAACCAGGAAGATTTAGCCCAGGCCTAGCTGAAGCAGAAAAAAAAAAAAGTTGAGCTCAGTCCCTGGTACTTTTGTTCCAGGGCTGGGCTTGGGGCTGAGTGATAGCTTGTGGTACAGAGCAGCATGATGCTTTTAGCTGAGTATAATTAGATGTTTTTCTAAAGCAAATCATTACTGACAGATCCAAAGCTTGTTTTATTCTACAGGATTTTTCCTGCCTCATCTGCCAAGGAACACGCAGGACTCACTCAAGCTCTGCTTCCTTGGAGTAAATCACAGTGTGGGGCTGCCTTATCTCAACCAGAGACCCTGGATAGGAATGTTGCACTGTCCAGCCCTTGGGCCACCCACCCCTGATCCCAGGCATCAGCATCTGCTCCAGGCCCAAGCTCTGACCCTTCAGAGACATATTTTTGCAAGGTCAGGAGGTTGGGTGGTAAAAGGGGAGTGGGGAATAGCAAAGAGCTGGTTGAGGCTGGCTCTGCAAAGCAATTTCAGGGGGATGTTTACAGTGGCTGTTAAGTGCAGATTCGAACCTGCTCTTCTCTCCAGATTTGCTGCCCATCTGTATTGTTTGCAAGCAAACATGCATTAGGTACAGACATGATCCCAGTTTCAAAGTCTTCTGGATGAGGGTGGCCTTGGTCAGGCAACTCGATCCAAGTGGAGTAAGGAAGGCTTGGGTAAGACAGACAGCTCTGTCAGACAGTGTAGCCTCACTTCCTTTGTAGAGCAAGGAGGATGCTTTTAGCACAAGCTGCAACTGAGATGCTGTGGTACAACCAAAAGGAAGCAGAAATAAGCAGAAAAATCATGTGGCACATAGGAGAAACTCTGTCAGATGGCAGCGGATTGGTGTCCACTCAGAGAGCTGGAAATACAGCTCTGTGTACTGCCTTCAGCTATGACAGGACATTTCTTCTTGTACCACTTGGTGATTCACCACCTGCCAGCTTGTCAGCAGCACTTATAGACAATGCCATTGCACTGAACAACTAGGGTTCAATTTTTGAACAGCAATGGATGTGTGGTAATCTCGTCCTTCTTTGAGACTGGGTCAAAAAATTATCTCATGTGGAGTTTCTCTGTGAAATTTCTGTTGTGTTTGTCTGGAAGGGCCAACTAACTGATTTCATCCAAGAAATGGCTGTGGAAGGGATCACTGAATGTGGTCTGACTGTCCATCAAGAACAAGGAGAGACTGTTTCTATATGCGTCACATCATCTTCTCAGGACATATTTCAACAAAGAGAGGGGAAGGGTGAAAAAAGAGAATGGTCCAAGCAAAATTCTGATTTCCTTATGTGGCTGAATGGCAATCAGCTTATTCATTTTTTTTGCATAACCACTTGTGTATAAATTCTTCTTCAATTAAGGGGAAAATATAATTTCCTTTTCTCTAAGGGCTGGTCTCAACAAAGATTCCAATCCCTCACCCAGTGGAACAAGGATTCAGGGTCTAATATAGAGGGTTGCACGGCGAATTCTTCCCTAACTACTCATAAAATGAGCTACTCCAACTCCTACTGAGCCTTTTAAGAGAGTGGCTCATTTTCAGAACTGAATTACTAAGCCTGAAGTCCGGGAAGTCAGTCCTACCCATCACCCAGCCCTGCCCGTCACCCAGCCCTACCATCCAGTCCCTATCCCACTGAAAAGCCCCAGGGCTGAGCCACCCACCGCAGTGTCCTTGAATTCAATTCCCATTTCAGTCCTTGCTTTTCTTCATGGCAGAGCATGGGAATCTGTCTCACTCCTTCCCTCCCTCCCTCTCTTGCCGTGCAGCTGCTCAGTTCTGCGAGGGAAAGGCTCCCAGATGTGCTCGGGAGGGAGCGGGCAGAGTCCTGAATTCCACTCTGTGCCGGGTGGACTCTTTGTATATTTTGTTTTAAGGAGAAAATATGTAGAGAGTCCTCGGAGAAAGGCTGGGGACCAGGCATGTCCCTGTGAGCACACTAACCACAGGGCTAGGAGGTCCTGCAAGTCATCTAGCCCTGGCTCGCCTTTGCCTGCAAGATAAGCGGGTGGCTGGCGGGCAGCTCTGGGCATCGTTGGCAGCTGAAATCCATCTGCATCACATAACAGGTTCCTAAACCCTTTCCTGGAGATGGCTCAAGGCGCCCAGATCCTTTGAGAAAAAGAGGCTTTACTCAAAAGCCAGTAAACTCTACAACACCTAAACACCCACGTTTGGCATTTTTGGTGGTTTTGGCTCAGAAGTGATGTGCCATATCAGATCAATAAATATTCACACACTCTTAAGTGTTTCCCTGAGCTGGCTTCATTGTGTTTTTAAGTGCATTTAGCCATGGTACTTGGTAGCCACTTGATTATTGCGTGAGACAACCCATTTATGAAGTGTTGGCCTTCATTTAGTTAATCACTTCGTTGATGTGTAATAGAAAAATGGTATGAAGCTAATTGTTCCCACGGCAACGGGAACACAGCAAATGATTTCATATCGCAGCTTGGCAAAAGAAGAAGAAGAAACTTCTGTAATTGTTCCCATTAAGTGAAGGGATTCATGCTCAATCTCTACTGTGCTCTGCTTCACTTCTGCTGTGAATTAGG
Source organism: Ramphastos sulfuratus (assembly GCA_013399055.1). Taxonomy (NCBI): domain Eukaryota; kingdom Metazoa; phylum Chordata; class Aves; order Piciformes; family Ramphastidae; genus Ramphastos; species Ramphastos sulfuratus. The sequence continues at coordinate 90,672 of WBNM01017701.1, read as the reverse complement.
AGACGAAAAGTCAATGCAGAACCACATAAAAAAGCACTGAAACAAGCTGTGCTTTATTGAGCATTTGTAGTTCTGCCACCAAAACCATTTCCCTTCTGCTTTACAGGTTTCTGGCCAGCAGCACCAACGACTGTCACGGCCAACCAGTTCATTCCAGGATGTCATGCACAGGGGCTTTAACCATGCATGAGCCATAAGTGAGCAGGAAGAGGGAGGACAGCCCAGACCATACTGCAAAATTGAGCTGTGGGTTGGAGATAGGACAACCCTCACCTCAAGGATGAGTTCTTAGAAAGTGTAGGCCAGGCTAACTCTAGGAGCAAGGAATTATAGCGACCCTCCCCAGCCCTGGAAGGCACAGATAGTCTGCCATTCAAATCACAGAATCATAGAATCATAGAATGGTAAGGTTGGAAGGGACCTCAAAGATCATCTAGTTCCAACTCCCTGCCATAGGCAGGGACACCTCCCACTAGTACAGCTCTCTCAAGGCCTCATCCAACCTGGCTTTGAACCCCTCCAGGGAGGGAGCAGCCACAACCTCCCTGGGCAACCTGTGCCAGTGTCTCACCACCCTCACTGCAAAGAACTTCTTCCTAACATCCAGTCTAAATCTCCCCTTTGCCAGTTCAAACCCATTGCCCCTTGTCCTGTCATTACAAGACCTTGTCAATCGTCCCTCCCCAGCCTTCCTGTAGGTCCCCTTCAGATACTGGAAGGCCATTCATGTTTGGACAAAATAAACCATATCTCATCTTTACAGAGGTTTTCTTCTCTTCTTCTACAGGATGTACTGCTGACTGGGTCATCTCATGGGCTTTGCTGCTCTAGAAAACCCCCAGTGTCATTGTATTAGAAGGACTCGTGCTTTCTGGCTCTCTGAATTTTCTAACAGACCAAAATTTCCTCATCCCAGGTGGCCCAGTGAGGATCAGAAGGTCTTAGCAAGGAGTTTTTAATTATGGCCCATCATATGCAAGCTCAGACTGGCCAGTGTAGTAAGACCCAAGGCTCTACAATGCTGTTGGGTGGCCTGACACCTGCACTTATGCAGTGATGTGAGCCTTCCACGCACACCTCCCACCCCAAGATGGAGGCATGTCCTCCTTAGCACTGCCAAGTCCACCTTTAGAGGTGGTTAATAATAGACAGGGTTAGACTAGGTTAGTGGTTGCAATCATTGATCTTAAAGGTCTTTTCCATCCTAAAGGGTTCTGTGATTCTGTGATCACCCCAATTGCCTAGAGACTCTTCCCCTAAGCCCAGCCTCACCATGCACAGCAATAAAAGGGAACTGGCAGCACAAACCCCATCTTGGCTACCAGGTCAGTGGCCACACGACCCCCACCATCTTCCCTGGAGGAAGAGAGATATGCTTCACTCTAGGAACCACCACAGAACGAGGTTCTCACTGGGCTAATTACTGCTAATTGTGGCACTTGGCCATCGCTGATAGGGTATCAGTCAGATAAAGACCACTCAGCACAGGTAACTGGTAAATGTTGCCAGACCTGTGGTGGGATGACTTGCCTTCTGGAGGGGTTATCTCTCCTGCCAAGAGCCCCAGGAACTGACCTCCTAAGGAGAATACAGTGGTCCTAAGGATATGTGGGCGGTAGCTGTGACTGGTGTGCTCCTCTAAGCCTTTTAGAAGGGATTTTGGTGAGTCAGGATCTGCAAGCAGTAGAGCAGCAAGCTGACATTCATTTTATAGTAATTATTTTAAAATTTACTTAATATGCAGTTTATTCTTTTGAGTGGTTTTTGCTGTTGTGAATTTAGTACTGCGGAAAATGAACTTTTCATCATTTCTTCCCCTCTTTTTTTCTTTTCTTTTTTTTTTTCTTCTTTTTTTCTTTGTTTGAATCCCACAGAGAAATAAATTCTATTCTTTTAACAAATGTTGTATCTCGTAGATCTTTTGTTATTTTTGATCTACACAAAGTAAACCAGCTTCTTCACTGGCCTGAGCACGAGGTAGGAATTATCAACATCTGCTAACCAACTTGGACAAGGTGTTGATGCTGTTCTGCAAGATTTTGGGAGGATTGCTTGATATTGAATGCTTGAAAATTTTGCAGCCAACCCAGAGAAAAGCCTTGCTTGTAGATGTGTAGATGTGGTGCTGAAGGACATGGTTTAGTGGTGATCTGGCAGTACTGGATTAACAGTTGGACTTGATGATCTTAAAGGTCTCTTCCAATCACAATGAATCTCTGATTCTGTGTAGCTTTTGGCTATGTGTATGTGATCACACATAAAATCATTAAGGTTGAAAAAGACCTTCAAGGTCATTGAGTCCAACTGTTAACCCAGCACCATCAAGTCCACCAATAAACCACATCCCAAAGCACCACATCTACACATTGTTTTAACATTTCCAGGGATGGTGGTTCCATCACTTCCCTGGGCAGCCTGTTCCAAGGCTTACCCACTATTTCAGTGAAGAAAATTTTCCTCATGCCCAACCTAAACCTTCCCTGGTGTAACTTGAGGATGTTTCTTCTAACCCCATTGCTTGTTACCTAGGAGAAGAGACAGACTCCCACCTTAATCCAACCTCCTTTCAGGAAGCTGTGGATCACACTTGGCAGGTTAAACACAGTGGCACACAACGTCTGGCTGTGTCAGAACCTACATGTTGTCTTGCACTCAAGAGCCTTGGTATTTGTGGTCAAAACTGGGAGAGCACCACTGCTTTGTTTGATGGATGAGGTAAGAGAACTTCATGGTTATCAAAGCCAACAGCAAGGCAATTCACACACCTGAGAAACCTGTTGGGTCCTCTGACCCAAAGCTTGGGATATTTTCCATGTCAGGTATTTCCACGTATGAGATATTCTGAGAGATTGATAGGTGGAGTGACAGAAAGAATATTTCCTTCCTCAAGGTACCTCAGTCATCTGCTTTTCCTCTTACCCTGCAAATCTGGTCCACTTTCAATTTGGTTTAAGTAACCAAAGTTTCTCAGCCTGTGACTGTAAAGCTCCTAACAAAGTCTGTGGCCAGCTCTTTCTTTGATAATTCCTTCCCCCTCATTTGTTTATCTCAAGTACTGAGCTTTGTTCCAGGCCCAAAACCAAAAGCCTTTCTACCCTGTTCTCTTCTTGACTTGTTGCAGATGTAATGAAATAAATCTTTAGAAAGAACAAACCTTCACTTCCTCTCTCCTGCCTGATTCACTCACAAACCCCAGCAAAGAAAAATAAATCACAACGTGAGCTTGCCCAGTTTCAAAGGATGCCACGTCTGGTCCTGTAGGCCACCATTCAAATTGGACTGAAACAGCAGCATGGCCAAAGTCAGGGACCAACAAAAAAACCTTGTGATCAGCCTGAAATGTGGCTGACATGATAGTCAACAGCAGCTCTGGAGTTTGTCTCTTGGGTACCAAAGGGTAGTGTGAATTATTGACTCTTCTTACAGCCCTACTGGCAGCTCTGCCCCTCTTGTCTCTCCTCTGCCACCCATCTAATGCATTTTAAACTGTTACTGGAAAAATCAGCTGCAGAATATGTTTATTTTTTCTAAATTTGCCATAACAGAGAGGTAGCAATGTACCTCCAAAGACAATTTCTCCTTATTCTAAGAGATATGACCATGAAAGGATGGTGTTGCTCTTCCATCAACCACTAAGGAAGCCTCGAACTGTCTCTAAGCACAACCTAGTTATGATGGTTTACTAACCTGAGAGATCCCAAGTATGTTCTCCTACTCTGCCCCAGCACTGGAGTAAAGCACAGCAGCCTGAGGCTCTTCCCTGTTCCCACTTCCTTTGCAATGCCATGGTCTAGGAAAGGGTAGCCAGTCGTAGTATCTCCACCACAGTTATTGGAATGGAAGTGGGGCAAAACTTCTTAAAAAGGGTTGTCTACATCTGCTTAACAGGATCTTCAGTTGACATGGTCTAAGTTCAAGACAGACCTGGCTTTAAGATGAGGAAAGTTGCAACTCTATCAAAGGGGTGATCTGGATTTACACCGGGTAGCATCCGACCTGTTGGTTTTCACATGATTCTTTCAGGGGTACTTGAGAGAAAATGAACAGAACCATCAACAGTGCTGAACTGAGAAGACATTTTGTTATCCCTCTAGTCTCAGACCTTTAATCTGGAGTGAGGAACTGTGAGTTTTCTTTCTCTTTTTTTTTTCCTTAAACAGGAGATCTTTGCACATTTGAAACAATCTGTACAGTTAGCATTGAAGAAAGTGTAATTAGACACTAGGAGAACTGGAAGAAATTAACTCCAGCCACAGACTGTCACTCAGACTATTACTTAATAATACTTCCCAAATGTGCAAAGTACTTAGTTCTAGAATAACAGGAAAGAAGTATAGCTTCTCAATGAGAGCAAAGAGTTTGGCCCAGGAAGCATGCATGGAAAAATCAAAAGCCGCTCTGCGCCAAAGCCAGAAGATACTTGTCACCTGCCACCACCCAAGCGCTCCAGACTGAGATAAACCTGCTTGGCCATGGTGCTGGGCTGTGAAGGATGCAACCCATGGTCCATAGTCTCATGGTGCTTGAATGGCTGGAACGAAGTCAATGGGGAGCGACTGAACTGCGTGTGAGAAGATAGCCTTCGGTTTCCAACATGCCAAGGAAACCGCTAAGAAATTGCTCTTTTCCTCCTTCTCCAGCAGCAGGCAGGGCCGTTGACTCACCCCACGCTACAGAGACCTGGCTAGAAAGAGATTATTGTGATTTCTGCCCGTTTCTTGCCTCACTACAAAAGGCCTCATTCATCTGGGCTAATTTTGAAGGGAGAGAGCAAGGGGTATCAGTAGCATGAACTGTATCTGAGCGTCTCAACCACATTGCAGCAAGCCACACTTGTTGGCCTGTCCAAGCCGGTGAAATAGATATCTTGCATTTGAAGCTTTTTGAGTGGGTTGCTTCTCTGATTTTAAACAGAAGTATCTTTTTTGGTCATGGTAAGTTTAAAAAGTACTGACGAAGCAGGGATGGGCATTTTCATGGCCAAAAAACCCCAAGAGGCCATTTGAAAAGTGGGGGGGGAAAAAGGTTGTTCTTGTGGTAGGTGCGTTTCTGCTGCTGCAACCAACAGAGCTACGCTCACCTACCTAAACACAACCCACGTAGGTACAGTAAGGATACATCTGAAACAGTAAATCACTTGACTTATTTCAAAGTGTTGGAAAAAAAAGTGTTGGGGGAAAAAAAGTGTTTTGTTTTGTTTTTTTTTCCTAGAAGAAATCTCTTCACATTTCAAAATGGTGGGGGGAAAATATATTTTTTTAACAAGAAATCTCTTGACTTATTTCAAAGCGTTGGGGAAAAAAAAGTGTTGTTTTTTTTTTTTTTCCTAGAAGAAATCTCTTGATATTTCAAAATGGTGGGGGGGAAATGTATTTTTTTAACAAGAAATCTCTTGACTTATTTCAAAGTGTTGGGGAAAAAAAAAAAAAAAGTGGGTTTTTTCCTAGAAGAAATCTCTTGACGTTTCAAACTTGAGGAAAAAAATATTTTTAAACAAGAAATCACTTGACTTATTTCAAAGGGCTGGAGAAAAATAAAATCTATTTTTTTACAAGAAATCTCTTGACTTATTTCAAAGTGTTGGGAAAAAAAAAAAAGTGGGTTTTTTTTTTCCTAGAAGAAATCTCATGACATTTCAAAATGGTGGGGAAAAATGTGTCTTTTAACAAGAAATTTCTTGATTTGTTTCAAAGTGCTGGGAAAAAAAAAAGCATTTTAAAAATAAGAAATCCTTTGGCTTATTTCAAAATGTTGAGAAAAATACATTTTTAACAGTATGAAATCATTTGACTTATTTCAAAGTGCTGGGGGAAAAAAAATCTATTTTTTTTATAAGAAATCTCTTGACTTATTTCAAAGTGCTGGGGAAAAATCATTTTTAAATAAGAAATGCTTTGGTTTATTTCAAAATGTTGAAAAAAAATACATTTTTAACAGTAAGAAATCACTTGACTTATTTCAAAATCCTGGGGAAATATACAATCTATTTTTTAATAAGAAATCTCTTGATGTATTTCAAAGTGCTGGGGGAAAAAATAAAATCTGTTTTTTTTTAAAGAAATCTCCTGACTTATTTCAAAGTGCTGAGAAAAAGATCTTCTTTTTTTTTCATTTAAAAAAACCCCAACACATATGATACCTTCTGTGCTCGATGACTAGTCTTTGTGGAGCACAACTGGGCCTGCCTGTGTGTGTGCAGGAGGAGCTACAATGTGATTGCTTTCAGTGGAAGATGACTGTAGGCTATAAGTAAAATATATGAGGTTGCCAGTTGCAAAATTTTAAAATTATTTCATCCATATTTGGGTGATTATGTCTATGGCAGGGGGTTGGAACTAGATGATCCTTGAGGTCCCTTCCAACCTTACCATTCTACGATTCTATATTTGGGTGATTATGTCTCTCTGAGTGGCTCATTTAAAATGGTACTTCTATTTATCAGTGTGCAAAAATGGTTGCCAGAGAAAAAGAACTTTATCCTCTTCTTCTTGTAGTCCAGAGAGCATCTAGGGGAGCCTGTGGAGGCAGAGCTCAGGCTTCAACGTTGTGTTCAATCAATGGGGAAGTCCTTAGTGAAAGCTGCCCATGAAGTGTCATTCTAGAGATGGAGTGGAAGGTGGTGAGAAAGACGAGGAGGGGGGAAAAAAAGGAAAGAAAAAGAAACCCAACAGAAAAAAATCCGTCACCTCCTAAATCACAGTGACAATTTCAGCATAGTGTTTACACAGGGTAGTAAAAATAAATTGCCTGAGACTGATTATACCCACATGCCACTCGCCAGGCAGCAGGGACATCCCGCGGCATCGGAAACCAAACACGAGGAAACACGTGCCAGTGGCAATCACCATCAGGGCAACAGCGTCGGGGGCAGCACTGCTTTCTCCCCAGCCTCCGTAAGTGGAAGCAGCAGTAGCAAAAAAGATGTGTCAGTCCTCCCCACCTCTCATATCTGATCATCTGAGGGGTAGCTTTGGAGGCCAGCGCAGATGAGGAGTCCTACAAGACAGCCTGCTCAGGGGGGTGGTGANAAGGCAGAGGAGTTACAAATGGGTATAGGGAAGGGAAAATAAGATCCAAAATACATCTATACGACCAGATTGATGGCAATGGATCGATGTAGCTTCAGGAAGGGATGTCCACCATGTGGTAGAAAGTGGCCACGTGGTAAGACAGGAGCAGCAGGAACAAAGGGTGGTATCGAGCAGGTAGGCAGGCCAGGAGCAGAGAGAAACAGGAAGTTCCTCTGTTTATACAGGGGGTCCAGACAGGAACTGAGAGTGGGCTAAACACTACACCTGGGGTCAAGCAGACCTGGGATCAAGTTCTGACCACTCCCCCCACCCAGGAGGGTTAACCCTTCACAATGGCTATGGTGGTGTCGGGCTGACAATGATCTTAAAGGTCTTTTCCAACTGAAATGACTCTATGATTCCATGCCTCAGGGCTGTCGGGAGTATCTCTTCCTCATGCTTGAGCTGCTCAAGGTATGGGCAGCAAGCAGCGGTTTTGATCAAAACGAGTAATGTAAGAAGACAAAGATGATAGCGTTGCTGCTACAGTTGTAATGAGTCACAAATGCTATTTTGATGGTCGTCTTTGAAAGAAATACACAAACCCCAAGCGATTCAATTAAAGATCTCCAAGGCTTTGTAATCAGCAGGGCCGCAGATGAAGGCAAATCTACTTTCATGTGGCAGAATGCATGAGTAGCTTTCCCATTAAAATAGAAAGAAAGAAGAGAAAAAGCTGTTTTAAAGAGTTTTGTTTCTAGTGATAGCAGGACAAGACATTGAAGGACCCATGTGAGAAAAAGACTGTCCTTAGATAAAGCACAGAGGGGTCTGAAACGGTGTTGATGGTTTAGCAATTCATGCATTACATTACCCATGTCTGCTTAACACTCAGCACATCTCCAAGGGGTCCTTTGGCAAATGCAGTTCAGAACAAGAAAAGGAAGAAACTCACAGAGAGTCAAAGATACCAGCAGACAGCTAGAAATGTGCACTCAGCTTGATTTCTGAGGCTGTTTCTGAGCTTCCTGAAGCCCAGGAGGCAGAAGGAGCCTTTGAAACTGTTGAGATCTTTAAACCAAAGAACTAGGACAGGTCATTCAGCAAAAGGGGTTTATTTTTGGCAAGCAAGCCTGGAGAAAGTGAGCATTTCTGACCTAAGTGTGCATGGGGCTCTGACCACCTGGGGCCAGTCTGCTCAGAGGAGCAGGAAACACCATGAGGCTCGACCTGATAGAAATAGCTACTGTTTCCTTTGTGTCCTACCACCACCACGCCTGTAAGGTGCACAGGATCCTGCACTCATCCAAGATTCACTGCAAGCCATCAGGGAAATGGTGAGAGGGCAGATTAATCCAGTTTACTCTGAAGAAGTCCATGATTAATGCAGCTTGGATGGTGCTGTAGGAAGGGGGATGGTTTAAAAAGATGGAAGGAAGTCTGTGGCTGTCCTTAGTTGATACTATATATGGTATTTGGTCAGTTCTCCTTTAGGAGCCGCAGCCAGAATTGCATTTTTATTGTATTTCTTTTTAAAGCATGAAAAAAAGGTCAAATAATTTCACCACTCTCAAAGAGCCTGTGGTGATGGATAATGCTGCAAGTGGCAGCTGCTGAGTTTTGAGTCCTGGGAGCTGTCACAGGGGCTGTACAGGGGTTATGGCCCTGCTTGCCCTCTACCAGACCAGCAAGCCCTTAGGCTGGGTGGCATGTCTGCTCCTACTCCCTTGGGTCTCCTCCAGCCCCAGTTTTGACCCAAGTAGACTGGTTTGGCATGGAATGGTGTTGTGTTTGACCCATGAACTTCTGGATTGGAGCTGTGGAGGGGACAGCCATGGGCTGATAGGAGCCAAGGCTCTGAGGAAGGAAAGATTCTTTCAGTGGCTGTTACTGATTCCCATCACAGAGGTTACAGCAGAATGCTGGCAGTGCCAGAAGCTGCATGGGCAGCAACTGCAGATGTTTTGGTCAGCCAAAGAGGTTACTCCTAGGTGATGAGATAACTGAGAGCCACGTACCAAGAGAGGAACAGGGCAACCAGTGAGAAGGGAGTGCCTGCCCTTGCAAATCTCTGCCTACCCTGGAGAAGTCCCAGAGGGCCACAGCTCCTTTGCTGTCCCATCTTATTACCAAAAAAGACATAAACTCAACTTTACCTCAGCCTCCTGAAATCTCAAGGCTCCTTTCATCCTGTATGATAGCTCAGGCTCATTTAAAGGGCTGAGGCTTTGCTAGCAAAACAGGTCCACTGCTGATTCACACCCCTAACTGGCCACAGCACGACTCACCTCCTCCCCAGTAATCATTGTTAGAGGTCCAAAGCACGTGGGGTCTGCAGTTTTTGCAAAGCCCAACAGCCCTTTTCCTCTCTGATCCAACATGGGCTGATAACCAGCACAGCTGAAAGTGTAGGAACATCCCCCCCTCCCCTTCCCTCCACTCCCCTTTTACATCTGCTCTACATTTGCATCTCAGAAATTAGAGAACTTAGTTATGCAGCATTACATAGCTCAGGCTGGAGTATGGAACTGATTGGGTATTCGAGCTAAATAAGACGAGTTTAAAGATCTTTCCAGGAAATTGAGTAGAACACCCAAACTGACATTCAGTATTAAATATTATATTTGTGCAGTTGCTCTTTCTAGCCCGTTGGCACTGAACATCTGGGAGCACGATTTATAACATACAGAAACTGAATACCTGCTCAAAATCATGCTCATCAGAGCTCAGAAATTAAAATATTACTCTGCACTCCCCAAGCCAGTCCATTCCTAAAAGGTAAGGCTATTAAAATATGATTAGTTGAGCCCTATCTGGTCTCACAAATGTCATACAGCATTACAGCTGAAAAGACCTTGATACAATAGCACTGGCAAAGTCCTCTGCTTGATCAGCGGCAAGATGTCAAGGAATGAACCTTGCAAATGGTTTCCCTAGCACCAGGAACGTAATTAAAAAGAAAAGTGTGTGTGTGGTGTGTGTCTTTTAGCTCTTGGATGTGCAGATTGGGGTGTTTTGGGCTTCTTTATAGGGTGAGCAAGAGCTGAAAATTTGCAGAGGTCTTCTGATGTGAGAAGAGCTTCACTGCCCTTTGCTGCCTCGGGCATGTGTTGCCTCATCATCTTCACCCAGGATAGAGGCAGGGATCATCTGCTGCCACAGTCCCCAGCTATCACAGCTCCCTGTTCCCAACACATCCACATTTCCAAAAGCTCTTCATGGGTGGTCGGGATTGCATTCCCCCCCCTGCCTTGCTGGAGAATAAAATCCAAACAACCACAGAAAACCTGCAGAGACTGGGCTCAGGTTGGGGTAATTATCATTTTCTTCTGCTTCTTGCAACAGCAGCAAGGGGGTTGGAACTAGATGATCCTTGAGGTCCCTTCCAACCTTACCATTCTATGATACACACACACACACACATATATATATATATAAAGTCTTTGTAATCTATGATCATCTCTCCTAATGAGGTAGATTGACCTAATTAGGTCAGCATTGCACAGCGTTAATCACTGTAAGCATTTCTGTGCCAAAACTCTCTGCAAGGGCAAATCACCCCATGGATAGGGCTCAGCCAAGGTAGGGGTTGGCACCAAATACTTCGTTCCCAGCACCCATGAGCAGAGCCCTCCAGGTCTGGGCTGCTCCCAGGTCCAGGAGAAACTTCCCTTAGGGGCTGGCCAAAAGGTTCAAGGCAATTGCCTGCCCTGGAAAAGTCAGTCAGAGGCACTGATCTGTTGGTGCAATTACAACAGCAACAAAATCCCCCCTAGCCAGCCCCTGCTCCCAGTAATTGAAGACATTTCCCATAGGTGGGTGGCACATTTTTTTCCCCCAAGCCTGGCTGCACTAAACCAGACATCCCAGTAAGATGTAATTTTGCAAAAACGAGACTTTTTTTTTTTTTTTTTTAAAGGTCCTTGTGACTGAGGCCAGAAGAGGTCCCAGCCCCGGTGCCCTCACTTTGCTGCTCTCTGCCTGCCCTACGCCCGCAGAAATCTCCTTTTCATGCCACGTCCCGGTGGGAGCTGCTGCTCCCTGGCTTTGTCAGGGCTTATTACTCTGTGTTTTCACACTTGTCCCCAAGGTGTTGAACTCGCCCTGAAGGTTAATTAGTAATTTATTGCGCTGTCATCAGTTGGAGGCTACTAATGGCTTCAATTTAGCCCCAGGGCTTTTGGTTTTTACTTTTTTTTTTGGGTGTCTATTTCTTTCTTCTTTTCTTTCCTTCTCTCCCTTTCCTTCTGCCTGCTTTGGAAGAGCTGGGGGTTGCAGTGCACGGAAAAAAGGCAGATCTACTCAGAAAAGTGCCTGGCAATAAGTTCCATAGGAGCAGCTGAATGTGCCCCCTCTCTAGCTTCAGGAGTGGTCCTGTATCCCTGATCTGAATAGCAAAGAGGCAATTTCATAGAATCATGAAATCATGCAATGGTTTGGGATGGATGGGACCTTTCATCTACTTCAACCCCCTGCAGTCAACAGGGACATCTTCAGCTAGATCGAGCTGCTCAAAACCTTGTCCAACCTGCCCCAGAAAGGCTTCAGGGAGTGGGCACTACCACCCCTTTGGGCAACCTGGGCCAGTGTCTCACCACCCTCAGGGTAAACTATTTCTTCCCTCTCTCTATTCTATATCTCTCTCTTTCAGTGTCCTTGTCCTGTCACAAGAGGCCCTGCCAAAAAGTGTGCCCCCATCTTCCTTATTAGCCCCTTTAAGTATTGAAAGGCCACAAGAAACTCTCCCCAGAGCCTTCTCTTCTCCAGGTTGAACATGCAAAAGAATTTACACAGAACTGTAGACCATAGGGTCTTTTGTGGTGCTTTTAAATGCCCAGCTCGAAGCAACATCCTTTGGACAGCTTTTTCCAAGGCAAGGTGGCCCTGGAGCACAAACCTGGGCCATAGTGAGCTGTGTGGGACGTTTCTGTGGTTATCAGCATCCATCTCTCCCTCAGCAGGACAGGAAATCATTTTGGTTGGAGAAATCTAAACCAGTTTCACTCACTGAGACATCTGTGAGAGACCAGAGGTGGACACACCAAGCCCATCACACCGATGTCTGGGCACCTGGTTTTGGCATACATGGTTGCAAGGCTTGGTGTAAAGCAAAGAACTGTGGTTTGACCCAGCAAAGAGTGGGGCTGGAGGGTACAGGGGAATGGATCTATTTTGGCCTCCAGCATGCCTCAGTGTCCCTATTTATTCATACAATGGCTGTGCAGCCCACCTCCCAAAAAATCCTCCACTCACCTGCCCCAAAACACTTCCACCCACCTCAAAACCCCTCCACCCAGCCAGATAAGACTTAGATGCTGTCCTCTCAGCAAGGCCTTTTCATCCTGCCCTCCAATGTTTCCACGAGTTTTGCTCCACCTATAATGGGGATGATGAGTAGAGACAGGGCAGGGACAGCGTTCCCTGCTGTGTCTCTTCATGTCCCCATCAGCCCTGTCTTGCCTCATCGAGCTGCTCTTGCAAAACAGCCACACACCAATTTTTTTTGGAAGATAACCACGTTTCCTGTGTTTACACAGGCCCTTAGGTAATGGCTGTGGACAGCAGGGCAAGGGCATGTGAGGTGCTGCCGAGGACCGGCTGGAGCGGCTGTCCCACTTCCACAGCCTGTGTCCCGGTCAGGAAGGCTGGGATGGAAGCATCCCACAAGGGCTGAGCTGAGAGGGATGCAGGGACAGGCAGCACTGGGTGACCTCACCTCATCAGCCCTTCACAGTGTGGGCACTTGGGATGTGGGGACAGCAAAGAGAGGAGCTGTGCCTGAGTGTTACTGGGGGCTGTGATCCTGGTGCAGTGTCCCCAGGGATTCATGCAGGAAAGGGATTGGGTGATTTTAGGAAAAAAATGAAGCAATCAATCTCATCAAGCATATGAGCTGAGAGTTTTCAACCAAGAGGCTGCAACAAATCCCCTGTGATGTGTCTGAGTGGCCGAGCCCAGGCCCAAAGGGGTCCAGGAGCAGTGGGATGCTTGCAGCCTGGTGGGTCACTGGACCCATGCCAAGGCTGAGGGACAAATCCTTCCAAGAAGGGAGGTGGCAGATGTATTTCTCCAAACCTTGTGACAGCCAGAAAGGAAAAAGATAGGGACATCTCTTCAGATTTTGATTAAAAAAAAAAAAAAAAAAAATCCCACCCATATTTAATTCTTCACCTTCATACACACACATGTGGATTCCTGGGGTAACATCTGCTATTTCCCTCCCCTGTTTAATTTATGTCCGTTAACTTTAGGGCTAAGGACAGTTTATGGAAAAAAACACCTGCTTTCTCCTACTCCCAGGGCAAGGGTGGAATTTGCTCTGACTCTGCATCCTAAATAAAGCTCCGTTCCAGGCCCCGATGATTCATGGCGCGGCTCACGCACACATGCCTTATGTTAGGAGGCCCTGTCAGGATGCTCATGCCCCTTCTGAGGTGGGGGACTCGAGCACAGGCTCATTTATACACAGCGCCAGGGCTTTCTGCAGAGCCCAGGGGAAATCTGAGCCCTGGAACTGGCTGTTCTGGAGCTGGGAGATGGCCATGCCATGTGTCACTCTTGCAGAAAGGCGTAAGGAGCTCTGTCTGCATTAAAATTACAGAAGGGTTTGGGCTGAAAGGGAGCGTTCGAGGTCATCTATTCCAACAGGGATATCTTTGATTAGAGCAGGTTGTTCAGAGTTCCAAACCACCTGGCCTGGACTGGTTCCACGATGGGGCATATTCCACATCTGTGGGCAACCTGGGCCAGTGTCTCACCACCCTCTGCATGAAAAATCTTTTCCTTCTATCCATTCTTTTAGTTTAAACCATCACCCCATGTCCTGTGATAACAGGCCATGCTAAAAGGTCTGTCTGCATCATTGTTATTGGCCCCTGTAAGTACTGAAAGGCCACCAAAAAGTCCCCCTGGAGTCCTCTCTTCTCCAGGCTGTACAACTCCAGCTCTCTCAGGCTGTCTCATGGAAGAGAGGTTCCAGCCCTTGGAGCATTTCTGTGGTGTCCTCTGGCCCCACTTTAACAAGTCCACATCTCTCCAGAGCTGGACCCAGCACTCCAGATGGGGTCTCAGCAGAGCACAGGAAAGGGGCATAATCCTCACCTTCCATCTGCTGCCCACATTGCTGGGGATCAGCAGAGGACAAAGTTGGCTCTGAGCTGTGAGTACATATTGTCAGCTCATGTTCAGCTTTTTGTCCATCAGCACCTCCAAGTCCTTTTCCTCAGGGCTGCTCTCAGTCTTCCAGCATTATTGGGACCTCTGTAAAGCCACCCAGTGCTGGCTGCCCACCTGTTTTTGCTACATCTCACACCTATACCAGTGTGCTCCATCCTTCCCACCTCTTCTCTAAGTGCACCTTCTACACACATCAAGCTGAATCCAACCCTCACTCAGCTTTCTCAGCAAGGCTATATCTCAGCCCTTTGACATGGATCCCTGGTTCTGCTTCTGTCATTATAAAAGATTGTCTTTCCACGATGAAGCTTTCACTCATGGATGCTTGTCAAGACAAAAAAAAAATCAAAATAAAAGGGAAAAAAATCAAAATGAGAGTTGCTGGCAGCAAATGGAAGATAAAACCTGGCTGCTCATCCAAGCTTGTATTTGGAAACTGATAGCCAGCAGTCAAGCAGCACGCAAAGACCCCCCACGTAGCAAACCCCTCCTGGTCCAGAGCACAGTGAAGGATGTATGGATGGAGCTGGGGTGGCTTCACCCTTCTCCAGTATCCCCACCACGCACCCCAGCAGCAGGGCGAGGGGAGGTTTGCTGGCTCTGACGCTCTCTTCGCAGGGGGAGCAAAGCAAGGTGGTGGTGGCGGGTTGGAGAAGCTGATGACTAATCTTGTAACCTTTCCTTTTAGTGTTTAAGAGAACCTAAGTCTGTTTACAATAAAACGGAGTGATATTTTTCATCCTTCCAAATGGAACAAGGATTATATAAACAAAGTAACCTCAGACACAGCAAACACCTGTTGAAGGGAACCGGCTTGAGAAGACACGCAAAACCTATCTGTCTATCTATCCAGGCCTCCTGTTGACTTGTGGTCAAGTTCAAGTTGAAGTGCATGGCAGAGATCTGCTGATGGGAGAAAGCTGTGATAAGCAAAAGCATTAGCAAATGTCCAGGGTTTTTGCTTGGGAGGTTAGTGAATGAGCAATGAAAAGCTTTCTACTTCTTGAAGTCAAGGAGTTAAGGTCTGCGTGTTCCTAGACGATTTTCCAAATGGGTTGGGGCAGATTTTCCTGCTCACAGAATCACAGAATATATCTGGTTGGAAGACACCTCAAATGTCATCCAGTCCAACCCTTGACCCAGGACTGAGGAGGCAACACTAAACCACCCACCTAACTGCCAGGTCCACGTGTTGCTTGAACACCCCCAGGGATGCTTATTCCACCACAGCCCTGGGCAGACCATCCCAATGTTTGATAATCCTTTCAGTGAAGAAATATTTCCTAATATCCAGCCTGAACCTCCCCTGGCACAGCTTGTAACCATTTCCTCTAGTCCTGTTGCTCATTGTCAAGAAGAGGCTGCCCCCTCCTTGCTCCAACCCCTGCTCAGGTAGCTGTGGAGAGCAATAAGGTCTCCACTTAGCCTCCTCTTCTCCAGTACCTCCTCTTCTTTGGTACCTCACTTCCAAGAAGAGACCTCACACTGGGAAGTTATGGAATAACCTATCACAAATCTCCCTGTCTTCCTTCCACCCTTTGGCTCAGGTTTCAGTCCTGCAACAAAGCATGTAGACTTTCACTTCATTCACACTGCTGTGGTTTTGAGCTTTGCCCAAACCAACCAAATTGAACTCAACCATGTCCACCTAATCCCACAGGCTGGATTTGAATGCTTTAAGTCCTTCAGCTTTAATAATGTCTTGTGGTTGTGAGCTAATTATGTATTTCTTACCACAACATGAGGTCACATCACATCTTTACTAATTACAGACCAAAGGTAACTAAATCAGTTATGTCATATGATTTTATTTTGCATTTGCTTCACAAGGAACCTGAGAAGAACCATGGCAGGAAAGCCCTACATCTGAAAGTCACTCCTGGGTTTAGGACAAGCTCTAAAGCAATGTAAAGACAAATCTTTCCTCAACCTGTTGTGCTGGCGGTGGCTCTAAACAGCTTTGGAGGTTGCACCAGGAGGTGTTCTGTGTTTCAGCCACTTCACTTGCTGGAAGCTGAAGCCTTTGGAGACCACAGCTGTAGCAGCATTGGAGCCATGGAAGACCATCCTCCTGCAGACCTGTCTCTGGATCGAGCCCACGGCTGGGTGTTTTCTAGTGTCTGGTATCTTCCTGTGAAATATAGAAGACATCAGCAATAGATGTGCTTGATGACTTCTTCTATTTTGGCATTTGATTGAAATTAAAGAAACGAGCTCAGGCTTTTCCAAAACGGAACTGGAGGAAGGTGTGTCATCCTCCATTCCCCTCTCCCCTGAGAAGTGGTATTCCCTGTGAGCTGCGAGACCAGGAATTTCCAAAGCTATTGTTCAAAGCCACGACAATTTCATCCTCGTTACAACTCTTTTCCTTTTCCCATCCCTTCAAGAGCAAGGCAAAGAAATATGATCTGTCCTGGCACGCTGTGGAGCAGATTTCTCCACTTGCCTAAATCAGCGTGGCTCCACCGATGCCATGGACACATACCAACAGACACCTATCCAGGAATCTGATCTCTTATTATTTAATACCTCAAATTTCACCAGGCTTCCCTGGATGAGGAATGCTTCAGCAAACTACCTGTTTATCTGACATCCCATCCCAGAGGATAAATTGCCATCGCGGGACAAGGTGCATCGGAAAAGTGCAAAGTAAAATGTCGTCTGCCGCTGTGTGTGCACAGGGTTGTAATTCTTCTGGAGGCTCTACTGGAAAGCTGGGTTTCCACCTTTAATGAGAGTGGCTGCCTTGCCTTTCCTGTGCTCTGGAAGTACGTGCTGACAGGCTGTGTGTAATGTCATCTCCCTGCTTTAAACCCAGTTCCAAGCTTGGAAATCCAGCAGGCTGGATGGAGGAGAGGGGAGGAGGGTGATTTTACTTTTTAAAGCATTTGGGTTTGGTCCTAACCTAACAAACACGTTGAGACAGATGGTTAATAATTAAGATGATTAATAATTAACATGATTTCTCAGCACAGGAGAGACATGGACCTTTTGCAGCAGTGCCAGAGGAGGCCACAATAATGATCTGAATCTTGGAACCCCTCTGCATTGAGGACAGGCTGAGAGAGTTGGGATTGTTCAGCCTGGAGAAAAGAAGGCTTCAGAGAGACTTAAAGGGGCCAATAAGAAAGATAGGGACAGGTAAATTTTTAGCAGGGCCTCTTGTGACAGGGAAAAGGGTGATGGTTTTAAACTAAAAGAGTGAGATTCAGGCTAGATAGAAGGAAGGAATTTTTTTACACTGAGGGTGGTGAGACACCTACCCAGGCTGCCCAGAGAAGTGGTAGAAGTCTTCTAGAAAGGGATAGAAAATGTATACTAGGTGCTGTACATTTTCCCTGTGAAGTCTCCTCTCCATGTGAAAGAGATGTGTTCCTGGAGGGGTGCTCACCAAACTGTGTCCCTACCCAGGAACTGCTGTGTCCTACCAGCTCCTCCAACCATGTTTTGCAAACATCTCAAGCTTTGTTTTCCAGCAGACACAAGTTTGAATAAACAAAATTAACATGGCATGGTCCCTTTGGACTTCAGCTTTAACTCCCTACGTCTTTAGAGTCTGAACTATTTCCAGCTACATCATCTATATTGAACTGGTCCTGAAATCACAGCAGTGCTTTGAGTGATCCCTCTCCTGCTTGGTTTCACGCAGCCTCCATTCATCCTGCAGCAAACCTGCCTTGTTCCTGTGCTTTTATTCTAGACCCCAACAAGGAAGCAGATCCTTGCAAATGGTGACTTCTTCCAAAATCTACCTTCTTTAGCCTTTCCTTATTTTGCTCCACCTCACTAGATTGCACTTTTATCTAGCCCTCCATCACTACTATTCCTCACTGCCTACCAAATCTGTGGGCAGCAGTGAAGGGCAGTATTTCACCAGGACACTTGTTACTATGAGGTATCAAGCCTTGGCCACAAATGTCCCTTCTTAATTCCTACCTGCATATCTTACTTAAAGATAGCAGCAGCTAATAAGCAAACAACGGTAATTTAGTTTCCAGGGACACACTTTCTGGCCTGTTCCTTCCATTCCTGGGAAACTGTTCATAAAACCATAGAATGCATTGGGTTGGAAGAGACCTTTCAGGGTCATCTAGTCCAACCTCCTTGCAGCAAGCAGAGCCATTCCCAGGTTACTTGGGGCACCATCGAGCCTGACTTCGAATATGTTTAGGGATGGCACCTCCACCATCTCCCTGGACAACCTGTCCCAGTGTTCCACTACCCTCATGGCAAAAACTTCTTCACAGAATCATGGAATGGTAAGGTTGGAAGGAGACCTCAAGGATCATCTAGTTCCAACCCCCTGCCATAGGTAGGGACACCTCCCACTAGTACAGGTTACTCAAGGCCTCATCCAACCTGGCCTTGAACACCTCCAATCTAAATCTACCCTGCTCTAGTTTAAAATCATGTTGGAAAGGAGACAGTAAGTCACACAGCTCTTAATGCTTCGTTTTTGTGAAGAAATGTGGCTTTTCATCTTTAAATAATTATTCAACTTAATAGAGCTGCTTTATGGTGTTCCAGTAACAGCCAAGCACTATCTCATAACAGTGACTCATCTTCTTATCCAAGACTATCCATATCTCTTGCAAAAACACACCGCTGAGGGTTCTTAAATATTTATTGTGTCCCCAAAAGAGAGATAGGGTTGGTATCAGTAGATTTGTGCCAAGGCTCACATCCAGGTTTGGAGCCCAAGTTCTCAGCTCATCCTGTACTTTCTAGAAGGGTCAAACCTCAGCTCCAAGAGCTAGCTCCTCGGCTCGTCTCACAGGTCTTCCCTGCATAGTGGTTGGAAAGCAATCTCAGCCTATCTTTGGGATTTCACTTGGATGAACTGAAGAGAGCAATGACACATGGGGCACCCAACATGCCCTTTCAGTCCTGTGGGAGATTCCCAATGGACAAGAGGATGACAGGGTGCCCTATGGTCCAACGTCTCAGAAGCAGCAGGAAAGACATGGCTGCAAGTTCAGCTTTGAGTTTCTAAGGCGACCTTGCAGGATGGATGTGCTATAGATTGGATTGGACCAAATTCTGATCCCACTTCCACTGATTTTGCAACGTAGGAAGAAGCACAGACACAAGCCAAGTCGTTCCTGTATAAACAAGAACAAAATCAAGTGGATGGAACTTGGATCTGGATGAGGGTGCTCAGATCCAACTCGCTGGCTTGAGCTTTCCTGTAACTAACATCCAACTTGGGCAAGGAGAGCAGCAGAGCTTGCTTGACTTTCTCTCCTTTCCCAGCCTGTCCAAGGAGTCATTGTTGTCCCAGGCAACAGCCATCGTTTCTAACACTCAGTGCTCTCTGTACTTAAACACACACTCCCTCAAGGTCACCTTTTGGCTGCTTCTTCTCCATCTCCTGGAGTCCAGCATTATCTCTGCTGCTTGTTTCCAACTCTAACACATTCTTGATTTTTTTGTCTTTTCAGATAACATCAAAACTTCTTCCAAGCTACTTTGGAAGTCTTCCCACCAGTACCTTTTCCAGCTGAGGGGAGATGTATGGATCATGCATCTCAAGAGACTGGCTGTGGGCACAGTATAATAATGCCAAAGCGTTATATATAAAATTGGACAAAGGCAGCTCTAAATTAATAGTAGTTCAAAATATGTCAATACATTCAGTTTGATTACTAGGGTGTTAAATACCCAAATTGAAGGTACAGGTTAAGAAAACAATCTCAGTCTGAAAGAAGATAACATTTCCCCAAACTGCCTTATACAAATTCCTGATGGGTAGGTTGGCTGCCTTAGGATGGAATTCCACACTTCAGTGTCTTTCACTGGTTTCCAGGCACTAAGTGAGGAGCCAACTACTGTAAGCCAGATTCAAGTACTAAGAGTACCCCACCTACCCTGTGGGCAGATAAGGGCATCTTCTCAAAACAGACAAGATCATAGAATCACAGAATCATAAAATGGTAAGGTTGGAAGGGACCTCAAGGATCATCTAGTTCCAACCCCCTGCCATAGGCAGGGACACCTCCCACTAGTACAGCTCACTCAAGGCCTCCTCCAACCTGGCCTTGAACACCTCCAGGGAGGGAGCAGCCACAACCTCCCTGGGCAAACTGTGCCAGTGTCTCACCACCCTCACTGGAAAGAACTTCCTCCTAACATCCAGTCTAAATCTCCCCTCTGCCAGTTTAAACCCATTGCCCCTTGTCCTGTCATTGCAAGACCTTGTCAATAGTCCCTCCCCAGCCTTCCTGTAGGCCCCCTTCAGATACTGGAAGGTTACTCTAAGGTCTCCTCAAAGCCTTCTCTTCTCCAGGCTGAAGAGCCCCAACTCTTGTAGCCTGTCCTCATAGGAGAGCTGCTGCAGCCCTCTGAGCATCTTCATGGCCCTTCTCTGGACCCGCTCCAACAGTTCCATGTCTTTCCTGTGCTAAGAGATCACAGACAGGGGAACGTTAGGATAGATGCTATCGCCTTACCCAGGAGGTCCCACCAAAAGCTTTGCAGAACCACATGTCAGAGCCAGCTCTATTTGAGCAGCTACAGTTGTTTTGTTCGTGCCAACCCAGCCATAAACCTGGTTATTACCTCATGACTCTGCCTTTCTGCCTTCACCCACCTCCTCCGATTCCTCCTTCCAATACAACAGCAACGAGAGCCCAGCTTGGCTCCCGTTCCTCAGCCTTTGTACCACAACATGCATCTTTGCCTAATCTGATGAGAAATCTTGAACTGCTTTTTAATAATCCCACTCCCACCAAGGTCAGTGTGTCAGGCCCTTGGTGGCTGCTCATCCCACTGAAGCCACCAAAGCCAACAGAGCTGTACAGAAACACACCACCTGACTCACTTGGCTCAAAACCTTTGATTCTTGATTTCAATGAGAAGAAACTCCAGGCCTCCATGACTTTTTGCTGACCCCAGAAGAGCTGAAGTAATAAACTGTTCCCTTGTCATGTACAAGTCCCACAGGACCCCTCACACGAGCGTTTGCAAGGTAAGCAGAGCTTGGAGAGCACAACAACGACGCTACGCTTGAGAATGTTAATTGTTCTCCATTGCCCCCAGTGATTTTCACATTTCATAATTCCTCCCCTGGCTGACAGCTGGATTCTTCCCTAATTAGAAACCAGTTGTAGTTGAAAAATCAGACATTTCCTGGAATTTAAAGAACCAATTTTCCACCGGTCGGCATCCAACAACGCAATGCTACAGTCTCGTTCTAAGAGCATCAGGGAAAGCAAAAAACCAAAAAACCCAAAACATTGCAGCATGCTGGATAAGTTGGAGGGGGGGGAAGAAAAAGAGATTCTGATTATTTCACATTTTAAAATACATCACTCTTGGATCTCGGTGCTCCAGATTAATTTGTAAGCTGTTTTGTTTTGTTTTTTAAGGCAGAAATTATACCACTCATTGACAAAACCACAAGTCGATGTTTTTCAAAGGCAGCATGTCCTTAAGTACTGTGAATATATCATTTAAACACAGAGCTGGCATCTGACTACACAATTATTCCTCTGTGCCTTGGGAAACACATCTTTATCCATAATCAGTGCAGGATAAATGTTGATTTTTCCTCAATCTGTTGCCACAGGATTTGTTCATTTTCTCTCTGCAGCAAATTGCGATGACAGCGAGGACTAACTCTAAACTCCACAGTCTTAGGCTATTGAAAAGACAAAAGGAAAAGCCCTTGGACAGCTGCTGGCCTCCAGGAAAGTCCATGAATGAAGACCTACGGTGCTGCATCCTAATTACACCCTTGGGGAACAGCAGAGGAGAGAGAGCCTCAAACTCTCGCACCACAGAGGCACTAACAGCAATACCACTTGACAGTCCCTCTTTTCAGCTGCTCTTTTCTGTTCCACAACCCACAGTTTTAGGCAAATTTGCCTTTTTTTTTTTTTTTTTTTCCCTTTCTTTCTTCCCCAAATCAATCTCTATCTCTTGTGGTCGTGGGAAAGAAAGAACCCTTCATCTGTAACCGATTAGAGAGGTTGGTGCTTGAGTTTGCAAGCAGCCTGAAATGCAAGCTGGTAGAAGCTCAAAGAGCCTCCATTTTCCTGTGAACTCCGTGCCATGACCTCCCAAAAGGATGTCACTTAACAGAATCTTTGCCTTATCTAGGAGAGGACAACTGCAAATGGAAAAAAAAAAGAAAACCAAACCATCATACACTCAAAATGATACTATGACTAAATGAAAAAGCTTCCCCAGATCAGAAACCCTGAGGCAAGACCTTACAAGCTATTGTGTCTGGGGCATCTGTGTACCAAGGACTTTGCCGAGGAAGCTGTTTCACTTGGGAAAGAAATTAATGGAACTTGGAGTTCTCTTTGAGTAATGGAACTCAAGGAACATATGCATTTTACATTGTTGTTGTTGTTTTTTCCCCCTTCCCTTGGGAGCAGCTGGGTTTCCCCCAGAATAACCCATTCTCATGGTCTGGTCTATTTTGGCATCACCTCCAATTTACTTGCTTTGCCTGGAGGAAGAAGGCTTCACAGATAGCCCAGCCCCTTATGTCCTCAGCCTGTGGGATGTGAACTGCCTCCACCTCAGAGCATGGGGCTGTGCACAGGAAAATGTGATCAGGGAAGGCAACCAAGGAGCCAGCAGGTATCTGACCAAGGAGCCAGCAGGTATCTGCACATGTGGGCACATTGAGTCAAACACAGAGACACAAGGAGCTACTGGAGAGAGTAGAGTGGAGGCTACAAAGATGTTGAGGGATTTGGAGCATCTCTAGGAAAAAGAAAGGCTGAAAGACCTGGGGCTCTTTAGCCTGGGGAAGAGCACTCTGAGAGGGGATCTGATCAATGCTCTGAATGAGATAAATGGTGGAAAGCAAGAAGGTGAGGTCAGACTTGTTTCAGTGGTGCCCAGTGACAGGATGAGGGGCAACAGGCACAAACTGCAACCCAGGAGGTTCCATCTAAACATGAAGGGAAATTTCTCTGCTGCAAAAGTGCCAGAGCCCTGGAGCAGGCTGCCCAGAGAGGTTGTGGAGTCTCCTCCTCTGGAGAGATTCCAAACCCACCTGGACATTGTGATCCTGGGCAACCCACTGTGGGTGACCCTGCTTTAGCAGGGGAGGTTGGACTAGATGACCTCCACTCTTCTGACCCCCACTATGCTGGGATTCTGTGAAACCTAAGTCTCTGCTCTTAACACTTGCACAGCTGAGCCTATGAGGGGACAACACAGCAGGGACTGTACAGAATTACCTCTTCCCCAGCTCATTTAAAGCACAGGTGAGAAGCTGTAGCAAATGGTTTGGAAACAACACAACTCATCACGTGAAAGAATTTGTCCCTAGGTAGCATGTTAGGGAACATAGGTGTTGCCAAAGGCATTTAAATAGCTTCTTTGGCTTTCAGCAAGCAAAAAAGGAAACCAAGGAAGAACACCTGCTTTGGGGAATAGGAGCAATTGTGGAGAGCATGTGCAGAAGCTTCCAGAGTGGTTTTCAAGTGGACTTGTCAAGCAACTTAAATGGAAACGTTATTCCTAGAGTTTATTCTAAGATTTGTACATACTTAATCCAAAATCCCACAGCAAACAAACACTGAGCAAAAGCCCCCAGGGTAAATTGAAAGAACAAATCCCAAGTACATCATTACAGTGGTGTTGGGGGAAATGTCTTTGGAAGAGGCAGTTTGGCTCCTTTTCAGACTTTCCTTCAGCATTTTGTTGTATTACAGGGCACAGGAGAATGTATTTCATCTGCTTGTATGCTGCCAGGTAGGGGTACCCTCCTGGGCAAAAATAGATGATGCCAAGTTAAATCTTCCCCTGGTTATTAAAGCTTGGGAGGTATGGGAATATCTTTAATAATAAGGAAGGCTAAACAGGGCTGTCTGTTTTTCATAATTGCACAGTGCTCCCAAGACAGCTGTTCAGCCATCTTGAAAATCAATGTTTTGATGCCCTTTGAACCTTCTTTTCCTGCTGAGTGTCTCTCCTACAGGTTGCTCCCCAGGATGAAAACAATAAAAGCAAATATATAACAGTAAAGGCCTGAGGTTAATGTCTTTAACAAGATAATGTTACTTAAGGGAACTGTAAACCAAATCATTCCCAAATTCCATTTGTTCTTTGCAATCTAGGATGTATTATGAAACCATATGTGTGTGTAGGGATGCATGCATGGTGTGCAAGACTTTGTACAGTGCGTGTTCTAGTATTCCCAGTTCACCTGGTTTGTTGAGAATTACTATTATTCTAACCATTAATCCCTTTTATTAATAACTGGCTATTGCAGCTGTGTCAGACAGAATCACATCACAACAGAGCTGCCTATGAGTCTCATATGCAAGATCTAAAAAAATTGGCACCAGGTCGTTTTACGAGGCAGAAATCCGTTCTTTGGGTTTAGTATCAAAAGGGAATTCATTCCAACAAACTGGCACATGCCCTGTTTGGAATTTTCAGAGAAAGACTTGCTGAAATTACTTCAAGCTGCACAGAGAAGTTCATATATACGGATTTAAAGGGAAAAAAAAAAAAAAGAGAGAGAACATGAAAGGGTAAGTAGCTCCCTGACACACACGTACTGGCATTTACGCCCACTGAAAATTCATCTCAAGACATGCTCAGGTTACTCTTTCCAGAAGTTACTTCCACAGCATTCTTGAATGTTCTCTACAATTCAATTAATTTGGAGCAAATTTAATATGGAACAAGACTCTGACCCTACCTGTGTGTGTTTTTTCTTTATTTGCATGGAAATGGTAGATATAAATAAGTGCAGAGCAAAGGAGCGAGTCTAGTTTATTTAACTTATATATTATCTATAAGGCTATAAAAGCTGGAAATAAAACAGAAACATAAGTCTACCAAAACCTTTTGGAGGTTGTCCAGAAAAAATCTAAGGACACTTAGTTGTACTGATACATATCTGCATAACTGGACTCATTCCCATTAAGAGAAGTGGGAATTGTAGGTGATCATGCTCACTGCAGGATGACAAAGGACTCAGTTCTGTGTGCCTTCAGATTGCAAGCCTACAGAGATGCTGAGGCAGGGGATACAAGAACTTGAGGGTATAGTCACCAAGAAAAACCATGCTGGCCTGAGTTCAGTTCTTTCTCTTTTTTCCCTCCTCTTCAGTCTAGGTTTTGTGCCTTCCCATACATAACACTTGGGTGTCAGCGGGCAATGTGTATTTGGCATGAGGTATGCCATGAGATAAGGTGTCTGGCAGCAACAGAGGATACAAGAACTTGAGGATATGCTCACCAAGAAAAACCATGCTGGCCTGAGTTCAGTTCTTTCTCTTTTTTCCCTCCTCTTCAGTCTAGGTTTTGTGCCTTCCCATACATAACACTTGGGTGTCAGCGGGCAATGTGTATTTGGCATGAGGTATGCCATGAGATGGTAAGGTGTCTGACAGCAAATAAATTATCTCTACAAGTGGTCAAGATGGAAAAAAAGAAAACTGTTCAACACTATTTATAGCAGAAATAGGTTTAATCACCCCTTTGAAAGACTGACACCATCTATCTATGCTGCTGTGAACCATCACAGCATCACTGTCTTGCAGTACACTATTATTTGTACAACCATACAACCTGGGAGTTTCAGAGGGTCTTCTCAATGCTCATCAATAGCTAAAGGGTGGGAGGCAAGAGAATGGGGCCAGACTCTTTTCAGTGGTGTCCAGTAACAGCACAAAGAGCAACAGGCACAAACTGCAATCCAGGAGGTGCCATCTAAACATAAGGAGAAAATTCTTTGCTGTGAGGATGTCAGAGCCCTAGAGCAGGCTGCCCAAAGAAGTTGTAGAGTGTCCTTCTCTGGAGAGATTCCAAACCCACCTGGACATTGTGATCCTGGGCAAGCTGCTCTTGGTGACCCTGCTTTAGCAGGAGCATTGGACTAGATGATCTCCAGAGGTCCCTTCCAACCCCTGCCACACTGGGATTGGAATATCCACTGTCTTCTCTGCTGCCACTGGCAAAGGAATTACAAGTTTGGGTACAGATATGCAGCAGTGTAAAAAAATCAGTGTATTTTAAATCTAAAAACCTTTAGCCCTTTAGATGTCAGTTCCTCATGTTCAGGTTTGATGGGGCTCTAGTTGGGAATGTCCCTTCTTACTGCAGGGAGGGTTGGACTGGATGACCTTGAAAGGTGCCTTCCAACCCCAAGCATTCTATGAGTCAATGTTTTTTAGCTGATTTATAAAGCAATCAAACACTGGACTTTCTTCCTTTGTGTTTGCAAGTATGAAATATTCTTTCTGGATCATGGGACCCTGTTAGTGTGAAGTTTGGGATCCCTGGGGGTAGGGGCATACACATTTTTATGCCATGCCAGAAAGACAAACTGACACTCTACACTAACAAGCATACTGTGAACCAATCACAAACTTTCACCTCAACCTCCCACCAACAGGTTATTTATAGATTAAAAAAAAAAAAAAATTTAAAAAAACCCCAAAACAACCAAAACACAACACAAAAAGCCCCCAAAATCTTTTACTCTAATCTTGGCTATGTTTTCCCCTTCAATGCCTAAGGGATATGTGATTATTTATAACAGGAAACCTTTGATTTCTAAGCTTTTATGTTCTTGCAATGTTCCAACTCACAGAAAAGCAACGTGTTGATTTTTTAAGTAAAAAGCAAATTTCAGTGAGCACCCAGGGCTAATTGTTCCACTCACTGCTGCTACCTCTGGTAACAGTACCTGCAGGAGAATTTAGTCCATTTAGTTCACCCTCAAATGATGCAACCTCAGGAGCATGTGAACCCACTGGAGAGTAGCATCCCTTATTTGTGCTTTACAAGGACAGCCCAGAGGCAGTGGGGACAGACACAGTGAGGACCCTCCTGGGCATCTGCCTTCCAATTAGCATGGCCAGTGTGAGGTTCACGTGTTGGGTCAAGGCAAGGACCAAACACCTCTGTGACAACAGCACAGCTGTAAGGTCCTTCTTCCTAAGGTCAGTAGATAGAATCATAGAACCATAGAATCATAGAATCCACCAGGTTGGAAGAAACCTCCAAGATCATCCAGTCCAACCTAGCACCCAGCCCTGGTCAATCAACTAGACCATGGCACTAAATGCCTCATCCACTGGTGACTCCACCACCTCCCTGGGCAGCCCATTCCAATGCCAATCACTCTCTCTGTCAAGAATTTCCTCCTAATTTCCAGCCTAGACCTGCCCTGGCACAACTCAAGACTTGAAACAGAGAACTGTGTCCCCTTGTTCTGTTGCTGGTTGCCTGGGAGAAGAGACTGACCCCCATCTGGCTACAACCTTCTTTCAGGTAGTTGCAGACAGCAATGAGGTCACCTCTGAGCCTCCTCTTCTCCAGGCTGCACACCCCCAGCTCCCTCAGCCTCTCCTCACAGGGCTGTGCTCCAGACCCTTCACCAGCTTTCTCACTGTTTCTCACTGTTTCTCACTGACTTCAAAGATTGAATTTAGGGCCACAAGAAGCATATAGATGGCATTAGCCCATTTTCCCATGCTGCACAACACATATGTATGCAACAGCAGAGTGTAAAATCCAGCTCTGCCTCTTGGAGAGGATCTTCATCTCTTCACCATCACCAGTTTCAACCCCCTGCCACAGGCAGGGACACCTCCCACTAGCACAGCTCACTCAAGGCCTCCTCCAACCTGGCCTTGAACACCTCCAGAGAGGGAGCAGCCACAACCTCCCTGGGCAACCTGTTCCAGTGCCTCACCACCCTCACTGGAAAGAACTTCTTCCTAACATCCAGTCTAAATCTCCCCTCTGCCAGTTTAAACCCATTGCCCCTTGTCCTGTCATTGCACGACCTTGTAAATAGTCCCTCCCCAGCCTTCCTGTAGGCCCCCTTCAGATCCTGGAAGGCTGCTATAAGGTCTGCTTGAAGCCTTCTCTTCTCCAGGCTTCAGACCCCCAACTCTCTCAGCCTGTCCTCATAGGAGGATCATCTCACTATGATTTCTTTGAAAGCTAAAAACAAAAACCCAAACAAAAAGCCTCTTTGACACCTTGGTCCTTACAAGGACTCAGAGTTGCTGTATGTTTATTATGAGAGGTTAGTCCTTTTTTCTTGGAAATTTCTGCTTTGATTCATTTAATGATTAATAAGGTTGCTGAAAGCAAAATGAGGGCAAAAGGCTGCTCGGTGGTTGAAATCCTGCTGCCAGGTTCTGTCACTTCCATCAACAATTCCTTTCTAGTGATGTAATGTGCAATGAACAGTCTAAGATTGGATGGGGATATGCTTGTAAAGATCAGCATCAGTCTCTAAGTGACTGCAGACGTGGAAAAGTTAAATAAAAGTAAAAAAATTTGTGTGGTGATACATCTCCTGCAAGCTTCAATGCCCAGAAAAACAGCAAAGTCTCTCTGCACATTTTAAAGAAATACATACAGATAAGATTTGATCTTTGGAGATGGAAAATGAAAGCCAAGCTCATCTTCTGAGGGGTAAACCAGCTTTCTGCACATAGAAACCTTCTGAGGTGTTCAAGAAAAGCCTGGATGAGGCACTTAGTGCCATGGTCTACTTGATTGGCTAGGGCTGGGTGCTAGGTTGGACTGGGTGATCTTGGAGGTCTCTTCCAAACTAATTGACTCTATGATTCTAAGTACAGACTATATGGGATTTTAAAACAAGGAATTTAATCAGACCTTGTATAATTTCACCACTCACTTGGTCCCCTTTAATCTTGCCTTAGTTATGGTTATGAAGAAAGTGATAACCTTTTTTTTAGCTGGCAAGCTGAGGAAATTAATTTTGCTGCAGGCTTCACAAGGTAGATGGGCTGAGCTTGGTGTCAAGCATGGTCTGAGCTTGGTTGATTTTCCAGCCTCCTTACCAAGGGGATGAGGATAGACAGAGGAGGCTGCAGAGGGGACAAAGCACCACAATCCATGACACCAGGCAAAATCTCATCTCTGACCCTATCACCCTTTTTCTCTTTACTCCTACTTAGACACAAGAAAAGCTCATGGCTTCTTCCCACCACCACAAAAAGTGGA
Organism: Ramphastos sulfuratus; assembly: GCA_013399055.1. NCBI lineage: Eukaryota > Metazoa > Chordata > Aves > Piciformes > Ramphastidae > Ramphastos > Ramphastos sulfuratus. The sequence goes on along the minus strand of WBNM01017701.1, from coordinate 61,520 downwards.
GCCATCACACAGATGTCCAGCTAAGAACTCACAGACCCAGGAGGAAAACTTGGTTGATCTGGTTGAAGTTTTAGTAACTTATTATTAGGACAGGAATGTGTTTCTCGAGGCTGGATAGAGAGCTTTTCAGGGGACAGAGAAAATAGGTGGCAGACATGTGACAGATGGAGATATAATTTCTCCCACCTTGTCAATGTTACAACCACTTTGTCAGCTTCACAGACTGCTCTGTAGGTGGGTAGAGACCTGATCCACTCTCGTTTCCTCACGTCAGAGGAGGTCAGCTGGCTGCTTGGAATCCAAACCCACAGACTACAACAAATCTTAGAAGAGCCCTTTCAGCTCACAGCAGTGAGGATAATAAAAAGGCTGCACTGAGCTCTGGCAGAACCATGCCTTTTAAAGTTTAGTTCTTTTCTTCCCCCGTGAAAAATGATGCTTCCCTCTGCCTCCTCCCTACCTTTAATCCCAGCAATGCTGCATTTATTCTAGCTGACCATGTACTTTCCCTCTCCTCTCCCTCCCTCTTGCACCAGAGTATTAATGAATGGGAACATTTTTCTTACTTTCAGAGGCATTGCAAGAGGTTTCAAAGTAAATTCTCTGGAAGTCCAACAAGAGTCCACACTTCCCCCTACAGCGTGTCCGTGGTGAGGAACCCAGTGATGAGAAATCACTGTGACCCCATCCACGTCAGGAAAAATAAATACATTTTCTGCTGCAGTCCTGCATGGAACAATTTAAACCTTTCCTGCCACCTCCAAGCATTGAGGTTTGTAATTGAAATCCTGAGGAACAGAATTGGCCAGCAGACAGAGAAGCAACTGTCATCCTTCTGCATCTGTTTTGCTTTTGGATGATTTAGCTGGCCAATTGATCTTTGCTTTTCTTTAATATTTAATTTCCACCCCCTCCTCTCCTCCTGAGCAGGGTAAGGTGTTATGAGTGTTGCTTTTTTGGAACTAGGACTGAAAGCTTCTATCCACTATGCCCCTCTGCTGAGCTACCTCTAACCCAGCCTGGAGAAATTGCTCCAAGGGAACTAAGAAAACGATCTGGCTTTCTGGGATGCTTAAAGTGCTTGGCCTCTCTGCCAGAGAGAAGCTGCTCACTGCCAGCTTTGGCAGATGCCTGCCTGTAAGAAGTTAGATGGACCTCAGCAACCTTGTGCAACTTCAAAGCCAGTCCTGCTTTGACAGACCTTCAGAAGTCCCTCCCAACCTAAATTACTCCATGGCTGCCATGATTGCATTAGCATAGGGGTCTCAATGTTCATAAGATTATAAGACCCAGAGGCAGATTCTGATTTGCAATGCTCCAGCTCAAAGGGGATTCAATGTTTTATGAAAAATGACTTACAAAGGAATCTTGAATCAGAAAAGTAGGGAGAGGGCTGGGGACCAGCTAGGTGGACTCCAGAAACCTAAAGGTCTCAATCTCCAAAACTCCAGCAGCCAAACTTTTTTTCTAGAGTCCTTCTAAACAGGTTGCCCAGGGAGGTTGCGGCTGCTCCGTCCCTGGAGGTGTTCAAGGCCAGGTTGGATGAGGTCTTGAGTGACCTGTGCTAGTGGGAGGTGTCCCTGCCTATGGCAGGGGGTTGGAACTAGAAGATCTTTGAGGTCCCTTCCAACCTTACCATTCTATGATTCTAAACAGCTCTGAGGCCTGAAAGGAATCAAAAATCCCTTCAGAGGACACCCACATCTAAACACAAGAGGCTGGCAGGTACCAGCAGGGCTCCAGTAAATCCTTACAAGCCTCCTGGCTTATTTACGAGGCGTCTTAAGCACTATAAACAGCTTTTTGTGTGTGTATGTGTTTCTGTGAATTGTACCAGGAAAGGAGCAGGGAAGCAGGACAAAAACAAGGAAACTTGGCTTGAGAAAACACCCAAACACATCAAGATGAAGAAACTGCTCAATGCCCGGAGCGAGCGTCAGCCTCTCCTCCACTCCTCGTCCATCCTTGGAGAGCACTGCGCTCCCCACACAGCAGAGCTGGAAACAAACCATGTCATCAGCATCCCTTGTTATTTACTTTGGACTGGTGCTAATGCTACACAAGTCTACTCATCCACCCATTCTAGGTGACCCTGACACAAATCTCTAAGGACCGTGAGTAACATCCCAATTCAAACCAGCTGGAAAATACTCAACACACATTTTGCCCTTTCCAAGGCTACAAAGCTTTGACCAACCAACCAAAGACATTTGGGAGAAGACATTGTCTTTCCCTGGACTTTCCCCCCCCACACACACCTTTTTATTGGTGGAGAAAAGTGGGATACCCAGAGAATTTCTACAGCACATTTTCTGTTTCCTCTGTCCTTGATTATCATTTTTAACTGGTTACAGGATGATTTTTTTTTTTTTTTAAAGAGTGAAAATATTCCTCAAAACACAGGCAATAAAAATGGAATAAAGGAAAAGCCTGTAGTTATAAGCAGACCTCAAAAGCTCAGCTGAGACCAAAAGCTCCTTTGAGGTCCAGCCTATGGGTTCATCCACACATTTTCCACACAGAATACGTCCTAAGTGAAGCATTTCCATGCCCTCCTACCTCTGTGCCTTGGTTTACCTTTGGTGCTTGAAACAGCCCTTGTTGACAGCTACAAATATCCTGCATATTCTACAGACACCCCAGACCTTCGATTAGTTGTGTCTTAATTTAGTTGTAGGCAACTTCTTCACAAACAATGTCACTGGGGGGAGATCTCCAGTTTGTCTCAACACATCACAAGAAATTTTGGGAGAAAGTAACACAGAGGTTCTCCTCCCCCTCTACTCTGTCCTAGTCAGGCCACATCTGGAGTCCAGTTCTGGGCTCTCCAGTTCAAGAGAGATAAGGAACTACTGAAGATAGTCCAGCTGAGACTATGAAGATGCCAAAGGGACTGGAGCATCTCTGTGAGGAGGAAAGGCTGAGAGACCTGATGATGTTTAGCCTGGAGAAGAGCAGCATGAGAGGGGATCTGATCAATGCTCAGCAAGACTCAAAAGGTTGGTGGGCAGGAGGATGGAGACAATCTGCAGTAGTGCTCAGTGACAAGACAAAAGACAACAGGCACAAACTGGAACCTAGGACATAAGGCAAAACTTCTTTGTTGTGAGGCTGGTGGAGTCTTGGAGCAGGCTGCCCAGAGAGGTTGTGGAGTCTCCTTGATTCCAAACGTGCCTGGACATAGTGATCCTGGGCAAGCTGCTGTGGGTGAACCTGCTTTTGGCAGGGTGGTTGGGCAAGTTGGTCCCTAGAGGTCCCTTGCAACCCCTACCATGCTGAGATTCTGTGTACTGGATAAAGAGAGCTTGTTTTGGTCATTCCTGCTTTCTTTTCTGGTTCTGAAGTTCTCTGTTTTATTGTCCTGGACTCTGTGAGCTTGATGTCATCTTAGGGAAAAAAAAAAATAAAAAATCTATATACAGAGATTCAAAGAAAACCAATATGAGAAGATGATCACTTTGCTGTGTTGTATATCCTACCCCAATGAGCACTTCAACAACTGTAAACAAAAACAGCTTTTCCTCTTTTGACTTGTCTTGAGAAGCTTCATGCTGGGCCTCCACATAATCCAGGGGATTTCTGAAGCTTTTAGTTTTAACCAAGTAATTTGTATGGCTGCCTGAGAGGCTTCCAAAAGTGGGGTAACTTAATTTTGGTATGCTCCCAACCATCTAATTAAAACCACGGAATAAAATCATTTGGCTTAGGTGATTTTTAATTCTCCTTTCTTCCTCCTTTTATTTTATTTATTTTTTTTTTTTTAATCAAAAGAAATCTTCTGAGTCACATATCCAGGGGATTATTCTAAACAGCTCATTGGAAAGGGCAAATGCTGGAGAAATCCTATATAGCAGTGGAGGAAAATTGTCATGCATGTGTCTAGAGCTCATTTAGATCGAATGCCAAAGATTATGATACACAGAGGAAAAAATCAAAGTGCTTGTGATCCTCTTCTTACTGCAGCATCCCTTTCAGAATGATGTAATAGGGAAAAGGTAGTTTCCTCTTCCAAAGACTTAATGAGGATTTTGGAATAACTGATGAAGGAACAGCCCTGGGGGAGTCCAGTGTGGGTGTTGAATGCGCTCTAGGACCATCAGGGAAATTATGTCCTTTGGGGTGCAGGCTCTGTGAACAGGTCTAATGAAACCTTATGTGTTGTGAGAGAAGGGGAGAGCCTTCCTCATCCTGAGGAAGTCTGCAGTCTGCTACAGACTACCCATTGTGGGGAGAAATTCAAGCAACACTGTGATGGTTTGGGAGTTCCCTGCGCTCCCCACGCCCCTCCCCACTTTGTAAAATCACCCAGACTAGACTCAGCCAGATGGAAGTTTAGGACTGAAGCTCTATTTACAGCTTAGCACAATATACAAGCAGAGATATACACAATAGACAGGAATATTTACAGAAATAGACAAGTTAAAGGTGATACAGAAACATAACACCTCTCCCAGAAATCAGAGTCCCCAGGAGGGACTCCCACCCCCCCTTCCACCTTCTTCCCACCCCTCTACCTTACCCCAGGGTCTGGCTTACATGCAAGGTGAGTTTGGAGGCTCAGCAAGAGGGGTTAGGAGCAGAGTGGTTAGTTGGGTTACTCAGCAGAGAGTAGAAGACACACTGCTCCCAGAGAGACCAAGAGTGTTATCTATGTTTGTGATCTTGTTCTTATACATCTCAGCAAGCCTATGAGTGAAGAAGACATCAACATTGTTTGCTTTTCACAGCCTATAATACAATTATTTTCAGAAAAATATTCCAATTATCTTCAAACCAGCACAAACACAAAGCTGGTGAATGGTCTTGAGAAAAAGGTTGTGAGGAGCAGCTGAGGGAACTGAGGTGGTTTAGGCTGGAGAAAAGAAGGCTGAGGGGACACCTTATCTTNATTTTATTTATTTTTTTTTTTTAATCAAAAGAAATCTTCTGAGTCACATATCCAGGGGATTATTCTAAACAGCTCATTGGAAAGGGCAAATGCTGGAGAAATCCTATATAGCAGTGGAGGAAAATTGTCATGCATGTGTCTAGAGCTCATTTAGATCGAATGCCAAAGATTATGATACACAGAGGAAAAAATCAAAGTGCTTGTGATCCTCTTCTTACTGCAGCATCCCTTTCAGAATGATGTAATAGGGAAAAGGTAGTTTCCTCTTCCAAAGACTTAATGAGGATTTTGGAATAACTGATGAAGGAACAGCCCTGGGGGAGTCCAGTGTGGGTGTTGAATGCGCTCTAGGACCATCAGGGAAATTATGTCCTTTGGGGTGCAGGCTCTGTGAACAGGTCTAATGAAACCTTATGTGTTGTGAGAGAAGGGGAGAGCCTTCCTCATCCTGAGGAAGTCTGCAGTCTGCTACAGACTACCCATTGTGGGGAGAAATTCAAGNGTGGGGTCAGTCTCTTCTCCCTAGGAAGAAGTGATAGGACAAGAGGAAACAGGCTGAAGCTGCATTAGGAAAGGTTTACACTGGGTAACAGAAGAAACCTCTTCACTGAAAGGGTTCTCAGCCACCAGAACAGGCTCTCCAGAGAGGAGGTCGAATCCCTGAAGGCATTTAAAAGTTGCAAAGATGCTGAGGGACATAGTTTAGTACCAGACTTGGTAAAGTTAGAGAGTGGTTGGACTCGAAGATCTTATGATTCTATTCTGAAAGCTTTCCCCTCAGCAGAGGCAGTCGATTTGGAAACGGCAGCCTGTGAACAAGGAATGGCTTTTCTCCTGGGTGGATGCAGCCAACAGTCCAGATCTGGGCCTTTTGTTGTAGTTGTTCAGTGCAATAACACACAGATTGAGGTTTGGTTTTCGTGGTATCTGGCTAGGCATGTCGACCTGATGTGGATCAAAGACTACATGGTAGAATTAAGCAAATATAATCAGCGTAATATGATTCATTCCTGTCCTGCTCAGCAGATGTTTGAACAGACTTGGGGTAAAAAAAAAAAAAAAAGAGAGAGAGAAGTGCTGGGGAGTTAGTGTGTTATGTTAAATTAGTGCATTTAAGAGAAGGGAGTATCTTTATTAATCTCGCTGAAGGTGAAAGAGGGTATTTATGACTTTGGTTGCTGAGAAGTTATCCTCCCTGTGTCTTTTAGTAGCCAGCAATCACTGGTATCCTTATCAGAAACAGGACAGTGTTGGTGGGCTAGGATGGTTGCCTATCAGCCTGCCCCATTTGAATGTCCATCCCCCCTGGGAAGCAAGATTTAATAAACTAAGCAAATAGAGAGTTGAAAATGTTGAGTCATTTCTAGCCTATGATCTGGGGAAAACATCCAATTTGGATTATATCGCACAGTTGCCATCATTATACTCTTGGGAACTTCCTAGGTCCACTGTTTGCCTTGTGGTCACCCAAAAAATATTGTTTTTTTTTTTTTCTGGAACTTCTAAAGTCAGCACTTGTAAGTTATGTACCTGATTAGTCACATAACTATACAAATCTAGTAACTGAGACAATGTGAAGTTAAACACTCACTTAGCTTCTATCTGCAGACCTGATAGTGACACAGAGGTCCCATCACTTAATTTGAAGTCCATAGTCATGACTGGAGCAGACCTTGAGGATCCACACTTTCTCTGGCCAAGAATGCTCCTGCAGGGTTTAAAAGTTGTGCCTCCTTTGTTAGCCAAAACTCCACAAACCCTAAAAAAGAACTTGTAACCGATAAAGAGCTCCTTGGAAGAGTGCCTGGAGATGACTAACCCATCTCACATGCTAGATACTCAGAAGAAAAAAGACTTGGCCTGCCAGAGCAGTAGTGCAAGGCAGGTTGTTGGAGGTGGGAAGTGAGTTTCTTCTGTATTCTGTGAGATTCTTGTTTGGTTTTATTCTAGATTTTAATCACCTGATGGGAAAAGCTATGGGTGGCCTCTCCCCACCAGTCCTACTGGCTGAAGAGCTGACGCATTCCAGTAACCGCTCCAAAATGGGAGAGCAAACAAAAAACAAATAGCTGGGAAAGCTTGGGGTGACTTTGCTCCTCCACTCAGCAATTCTGTATCAGAAAGGAACATCAAGGCCTTCATCTTTGAGAGTCATTAATTTCTGGAGGGATCCTGGATGGCTTCCCTAACAAATCTCTGTGGAGCTAATTCTTTTTATAACTATCTCGTGTCACTGGGGAAAGTTTCTGCAGCCAGCACATTCACTCAGCCACCAGTGCTGCCTGACATTTATCCCATGATGTGGCTTTAACGTTGTCTGGCTAGGCAGAGGCATCCACATAAGGTCATTCCTTGCAAGAACAAGCAATTCCACAGCCATATGATATTAAGGCATCAGTGCTTGGAAACTCCTGCTGCTGCCAAGTTGCCTTATTTACTACCCTTGACATTAATTTGACTGTTTATTTTGTTCTGTGTCCTTGTTTTCTTTGCCACCAGAACATATCACAACTCTGTCCACTGCATACAGGGAAGTTCATACATTTTGAATGCCCTTCAACTGGGGAACATGTTTAGATGGGCTCTTGAAACAAGCCTGGATTGATACAAGGGTATGGATCTTACCTTAGCTAAGTTTGGGAGTTCACTTAAGAGAAGTAGCAGAAATCGGCAGATATCTGATGGCCTAAAGTCATTCTAATTCAGATTTGTTCTACTACTCATGCACTCTGGGACCTCATCCCATCACCTTCCCACACACCCAATCCCTTCCCATTAATTTCCTTCACCTGTCCCAGAGTCTGGTCCTAAAGTCAGCAAACAGATTGGATATTGGATCCAGATCCCTACGGCTGCTCCCTCCTGTGATCATATCCAGTAGAAAGGCTTTGCTGAAGAAGCTTTTCAAAGAGAATCTGGGGGAATGAATGTCCCTGCCTTGCCATATTTCAGAGCAAGCTAAAACGATCCCTCAAAGCACAGCAGCATTCCTTCTGTGATCTGGTGAACTACTTCTGTCCCACTTTGATCCAGGAGCTGCACCCTAATGCTGTTGGTTGACAGGGACCACAGAGATTAATTTAAATTTCCACAACCAGAGGACGACAGACAGAGAAAAGCAATGCTTCAGGCAAAAAATTCTTGCACATGAAGTGCTCTAGCCCTAAAGGTGTGATGAAAGCATAATCCTGCACATAACCCTTAGTTCTGCTGCCTAAAATAATACTCCAGGATGCTGGCAGGGGAATACTACGCTTCCTGTGAGTGTTTCAGTTCACATTCTCCCAAAAATAACACAGCGACTGTTAACACCTGCACTTTTCAACATTTCCTTGCTAACAACAAGGAGATTAATGGGTTCCATTCAAAAAGACCCTTTTGACCTCATTTATGATGTTGAGAAGCTCAGGAAATTGCTTGCTAATCCAAACCTTGATAATCCCAGTATTCTTCCAAAAAAAATTACAGCTTGAAGGATAGGGCAGGAAAGATGTTTTCTCAAGGTAGGGTAGGATAGGATCCACTGTGCATCATGGCAAGTGGATCCCTGCCTTGATCAAGGCACTCGAAGAGGATGCAGGAATAGAGATTACTTGACCTGGTCAGTGCTGCAGCCCACATGCACAAATTATCTAACCAAGGTTCAGCTCCCATTTTGCAAAGCCCAGGAAGATGGGAGTCTGGGGCTGATCCCAGCAGCTTCCCAGTGCTCTCTGACAGGATGAGAACAGGCTGATTGTGCAAACAGATCCCAGAGCAACTCAGAGGTGCCTGCTCTAGCAGCTCCTGGTGGCTCTCTGTCACAGCAGCTAAGGAACAGGCACGAGGTTGGCTGCCTCTAGAATAGTTCAGTCTGCCAAATGGCATTGCTCTGGACCTCAGCCTCTGATTTCCAGAGGAAATTTCCTTCCAGTTTTCCCTGTACAGCTCCAGCCTCCTGCTTTCTGTTTTTCAGAGGACAGGAAGAGTGGCTTCTAGAAGCTAGAAGAGCTACAGCTGACAGACCTGTTCCTCTCCTGGGAAAGGGAGATGGGCATTTTTCACTGACTGGATGTGCTGGTTTGAGGCTAATTGGAGTATTTTCATGAGAAAAATTATAGGCTATGAAAAGAAAACAATGGTGAGGTCTACTTCACTCATAGGTTTGCTGAGATGTATAAAAGCAAGGACACAAACACAGATAAGACAGAGAGTCTGTCTGTGTCTGTTTTCTCTTTGGGCTTCTGCTGTTCTGCTTGGATCTGTGTAATCAAACTAATCATTCTGCTTCTAACCCTTCCTTGCTGAGCCTCCCAACTCACCTTGCAGGTAAAGCAGCCCCTGGGATAAGGCAGAGGGATGGAAAGAAGGTGGAAGGATGGTTGGGAGCCCCTCCTGGGGACTCTGATTTCTGGCAGGGGAATTGTGTTTCTGTATTACTTTAAACTTGTATATTTCTGTATGCAGCTGTAAATATTTGTAATATATTGTAAAGATCTGCTTGTATATTGTGCTAAGCTGTGAATATAAAGCTTCATTCCTTCACTTCCAGCTGGCTGAGTCTAATCTGGATGATTTCATTGTGTAGGGGGGGTGGGTAACTCCCAAACCATCACACTGGAGAGGGCCTTGCAGTGCTAAGCTGTAACATCCTCCTTTTCTCCAGCTATGGGCAAGTTGACATCTGCAACTCTGTGAAATGGAGAGAATTGGTTTCCTCTGAAAAGCTCTGATAGGGAGGGATGCAGAAATAGGGATGAGATAAAGAAACATGGAGATGCCACAGCTCGGGCTATGAGTAAAGCTCACTGGAAGGCTATGAAGAAAGGCTGAGAGAGTTGGGGTTGTTCCACCTGGAGAAGAGAAGCCTTCAGAGAGACTGTGGCCTTTCAGTATTTAAAAGGTCTCTACAAGAAAAAAACTGGGACAGGCTTTTTAACAACTCCTCTTGAGACAGGGTAAGAGGGGGTGGGTTTAAGCTAAAAGGAGTTTCAGACTAGATAGATGTTTTTTACATNGAAGACCTTGAAAGGTCCCTTCTAGCCCATTTTATGATCCTTTCACTCTCAGGGAACAAAAGCACATCAAAGGGTGACCCAAAGAGTTCCCAAAGTTTCAGGCAGCCAGACCCAGGCAACACACTCCCAGTGTTGATGCTCCCTTCCTGCTTGCTCTTAACCCCTTACTTTTATTCCCATCCTCTCTCTCCTGTTTGTCTGCCAGCCTTAAATTACCATTTCATTTCTGCCTGTCACATCGAAGTCTTTCCCTCTTTAACCTAATCAACAGCCCTAATAAGCTCAAAAATATTTTTTCTTCTCAGGTCAACATGGGGTGCAAAATCATCAGGTGTATGAGCAGGAAATAACAATGTACCACCATTGTAGAAATTGTACTAATAGAGTTGTTTTGTAGATGCCAAGCAGGTGGTGGGGGTGGGGAGGGAAACCAATGTGGTCATTTTAAACTCTATGCTCAATAGGAAGTTTTCAGGCAGTTTCAAACAATTGGGGCTGAGAAAGTCCAGCTGATGTTGTGTGCACACAGCGATTTGCAACTGAAACATGAAAAGGTCAAGCCATTGAGGGTTGATGGCTGGAACCCATTGTTCAGCAGAGCAGGGTCCCCGTGGGCCTGCAGGAAGCACAGGGCAAAGCTGAGGCTGCCCCTGCCAAAGTTTCTGCAAATATTTTCCCAAGGCACACTTTGTGTGCTGCTTGCAAAACAAAAAGTGAAGCACTGTAAACACATCAACAGGCATGGGTGAAAAATACCTCCTGACAATGAGTGTTTTCCAAATGATGATATCCACAAAATACAGGGGTCTTAGTAGAGTCATTTTGAGTGAGGCAAGTGTCAGGAACTGGAACAAGCTGCCCAGGGAGGTGATGGAGTCATCATCCCTGGTGATGTTCAAAAAAATACATAGGCATGGCACTTCTGGACGTGGTTTAGTGGGTATGGTGGTGTTGGGTTGGACTTGATGATCTTGGAGGTCTTTTCTTGCCTTAATGATTCCATGACCTCAATACAGAGCTTTCCCAAAGCTGAGCACATGTTTTCATTCAGCCTCTAGACCCAGCTACAAAGTCACTAGCAAAGCATATCATGATCTCAGACCCAGCACAAGCCCAAGCTTCAGCACAGCATAAAAGCCTTTGTGCTTCACTGAACTGCAGTAAAGATCTTTCAGAATCAAAAAAAGATGGGGAGAAACCACTGTGTTTCCATAGCTGGAAATATTTTAGCCTTCAGTAAAATACAAACCTCAAGAATCATAGAGTGGTAAGGTTGGAAGGGACCTCAAGGATCATCTAGTTCCAACCCCCTGCCATAGGCAGGGACACCTCCCACTAGTACAGGGCACTCAAGGCCACATCCAACCTGGCCTTGAACACCTCCAGGGAGGGAGCAGACAAAACCTCCATGGGTAACCTGTGTCAGTCTCTCACCACCCTCACTGGAAAGAACTTCCTTCTAATATCCAGTCTAAATCTCCCCTCTGCCAGTTCAAACCCATTGCTCCTTGTCCTGTCATTGCAAGACCTTGTCAATAGTCCTTCCCCAGCCTTCCTGTAGGCTCCCTTCAAATCCTGGAAGGCTACTCTAAGGTCTCCTTGAAGCCTTCTCTTCTTCAGGCTGAAGCCCCAAATCTCAAAAACAGAAGCCTGACCAAAAACATTACTCCAAATTACACAGGTTGTACATGGAGCAATCCAACACTGATTTTGGAAGTCTTTGGTTTCCCTTTGTAAGAAGGAGAGAATGAAATTCAAGGAAGTCTTCATATTGTGATAGTCCTAAACCTGCATTTACCCTGACATTCATCACATAGCCTGAAGATTCTTGAATTTACAGGATTAATTTCTAAAGCCTCTGAAAACAACCTTAAATCTGCTATCTAAAGGATTCCTCCAATAGTGAGAAAAGTAGGATCTGAAATTCCCACCCTCAAAAGTTGAATCCAGATAAATCACTAGGGAATGTCACTAATCTGAATGATGGATTGCTGATTTACCTAAGGATAAAAGAAGGATTAGGCTCAGGTAGCTCAAAAGCAACAGGTCTTCCTGAGAGAGAGAGAGAGAGAGAGAGAAGAAACACAGAATCCCAGCTTGGCAGGAGCTGGAAGGAATCTCTGGAGATCAACAGGTCCAACCCCCCTGCTAAAGAGAGGTCACCCACAGCAGCTTGCCCAGGATCACAATGTTCAGGTGGCTTTGGAATCTATCCAGAGAAGAAGACTCCACAACCTCTCTGGGCAGCCTGCTCCAGGGCTGGGACACCCTTACATCAAAGAATCGTGTTTAGATGGAACCTCCTGGGTTGCAGTTTGTGCCCACTGCCCATTATCCTGCTACTGGACACCACTGAAAAGAGTCTGACTCCATCCTCTTGCCCCTCACCCTTTAGCTCTTGCTAAGCATTGAGAAGACCCCCTCTGGGTCTTCTCCAGGCTAAACAGCCTCAGATCTCTCAGCCTTTTCTCCTCACAGAGATGTTTCAGTCTCCTCAGCATCGTCATAGTCTTCACTGAATTCTTTCCAGTAGTTCCCTTTCTCTCTAGGCTGAACACCAATGGGTTTCAAACAAGACTGCAGCAGTGGCTCCACCCTGCCATGAGTAATTAAATATTTTTCAGTTATTCTAAGAAAGGAGATGGTTGATTCAGAGATCACATTCCACTCACAGCCTGCACAGAATAAAGCAACTTTTCCTCTGCTCATCCATTTTTTCTCTGTGGGGTTCCTGCATTCTACATTGCCTGGATGCCAAGGCAAACACAGATATTCCAAGGAGCAAGAGGGATTTCAAAATCCTACCCTGTTCTTGGGCAGAATAACCATAAAGCTGTTTCTAGACATGCACAGATCATTTTGTGCTAATCAGAGAGCAAACTCCTCTGCAAAATATTATTCATGGGACTGAACATCAGCCAACTGCAAAAACATTTTCTTAGCTCGTGGATAAACAGTCACACAGTATCTGCTTAAGATAGAAATGCCTCCACCTCCCAGAGCTCACGTAGTTTTACACTACCAAATAAAATGCCCAGAAGTTCCTGAGCTGCAGGCAGGAAAACTGCAGTAAATTAAAACATGCAGCAACTCAGTTTTCTCTGAGCTGCCCTGGTCTTTGTTTCAATTTCTTTGCCTGATTCGAGCTGAGCTTCTGAATTAGGAAGAGGGAAACTGGGATTTCTTTGAGATACAGTTTTAGGGGAGGGTGTTATTTAGAGAGCACAGAGTAGGAAAAGAAGCCTATGAAGGACAAGAGAGAATGGAAAAGCTAAGTAGGAACTCAACGGGGAGACAGAGTAGCCCAACAGATACCAGATTAATCCTGCCTGTCTGCATCTATCTGCTGACTCATCTCGTGTTTGGATTCAAGACACAAGGACCTCATCATAGACCACAAACAGCCTTTGAAGAAGTGTGAATGTCCACCCAATGGTATCAGAAGTAATTAGGAAGATTTCTAGTACCCCAGAGCTGGGCTTTTGATCCAGGGCAAGTTCAACAAGGCCACACCATCTTTCCATAAACCTCATTAACCAGGACCCTGCCAGCCATCAACGAGGCAAAAGCTCTGCCCTGGACATCAAAGATTTGGCTCAGTCACAGTTCCAGCAAGTCGCCCCTCTGTCTCAATGCTTGCCTCTCCGTGAAGCTGACCACAGTTCATTTCACTGCACTGTACCCAGAGAGAAGCCCTAAGGCCTTCCTTAACTTCACAATACACTGGGCAAGCCCAAAGCTGTGACACATCAAGAGCAGTGTGGCCAGCAGGGCAAGGGAGGGGATTCTGCCCCTTTGCTCTGCTCTCGTCAGACCACATCTGGAGTCCTGTGTGCAGTTCTGGAGCCCCCAGCACAGGAAGGACATGGAACTGTTGGAGCAGGTCCAGAGGAGGCCACGAAGATGCTCAGAGGGCTGCAGCAGCTCGGCTATGAGGACAGGCTGAGAGAGTTGTGGCTTTGCAGCCTGGAGAAGAGAAGGCTTCCAGGAGACCTTAGAGTAGCCTTCCAGTATCTGAAGGGGGCCTACAGACAAGCTGGGGAGGGACTGTTGACAAGGTCTTGCAATGACAGGACAAGGTGCAATGGGTTTAAACTGGCAGAGGGAAAATTTAGACTGGATGTTAGGAGGAAGTTCTTTCCAGTGAGGGTGGTGAGACACTGGCACAGGTTGCCCAGGGAGGTTGTGGATGCTCCCTCCCTGGAGGTGTTGAAGGCCAGGTTGGACGAGGCCTTGAGTGAGCTGTACTAGTGGGAGGTGTCCCTGCCTATGGCAGGGGGCTGGAACTAGATGATTCTTGAAGTCCCTTCCAACTCTACCATTCTATGATTCTATGATCTTAACGCTACCATGTCTTATGGCTGCTGGAATGCAACCTTTTAATGCTGGCCCATCACAGAGAGAAGGAACATCTCCATGCAGGTCTGTTGCACATGTTTCAGCTCATTTTTCACCCTGCTCCTGACATTCATATTAGTTAGATACCTCGAGCCTAAGAACATTTAATTATAGCTCATGCCGTCATTTACCTTGTCTGCTAAGCCTTTGATTACATTAGGCAAGAAAGAAAATTTCATCTACGTTATCCAGCCATTCCTGCATGATCCTTAGGCTGAAAATAAAACTCAAATTGGCTAGAAAGAGATGATATTTTTCTTCATGGCAGCTGAAGGAAGCACAAAAACTGCTGTCCAGGATATCCGGAACTTGGCTGGTTCTTCTCTCTTCTCAGAGCTTGCTCACCAAATGATTTTTGTTTATTTAATAGAAAGCCTGTTCCTCTTTGACAGGTGTCCTATAGGCAGAAAATGTGTCTTTGGCTAGGGACACAGGAGGGAATTAGTTCTGGGTTTCTTCTAGGGAGTAATGGAAGTGTCTCTGCGAAAGGTCTGTGCATGGGCAGCGATATTCCTTCCTATGTTTAACTTTGTATGATGCAGAACTTCAGGAGTGATAAAATTGCTGAGAATTGAAAGGGAATAGAAAGGAATACGAAGGTGTCTAGTTCACTCAGAGCTTTGCTGAGAACTATCCATCTAATCTAAAACAGAAGGGAACAGAAAATAGAAGGGAACAGAAAATAGAAGGGAACTTCCAGCAGCAGGTGAACTAGGATCCTTGGAACTGTGAATTGGCCTGGAGAGGCTAATTTGACTCAGGTTTGTGAAAGTTTGGAAAGGAATTTTTTCAAAATCAGAAGTTTATGCAAAACCCTCCTAAAATAGAGGCTAACTGCCTGCTTGTCTCTTTGAAACACTTCTCAGTTATCACCAACTGCATCAATGTAATCCCAACTGAAGTATTCTGCAAGTTTCCCTAGCAAGAAGAGCTGGGTGAAACTACTCTAGAAGCAAAAGCTGGTGGATAGAGGCTAACTGCCTGCTTGTATCTTTGAAACACTATCACCAATTGCATCAGTGTAATCCCAATTGAAATATTCTGCAAGTTTCCCTAGCAAGAAGAGCTGGGTGAAACTACTCTAGAAGCAAAAGCTGGTGGATAGAGGCTAACTGCCTGCTTGTATCTTTGAAACACTATCACCAATTGCATCAGTGTAATCCCAATTGAAATATTCTGCAAGTTTCCCTAGCAAGAAGAGCTGGGTGAAACTATTCTAGAAGCAAAAGCTGGCGGCCAGGAGTAGTGCTGCTCATTTCCACCTCTGCAAAGCCTGAAGGGCACACATCACCCTGCTCCTTTGGGTGAGCCCAGAGTCACCAGGGCTGCAACATCTCAATTCAGAGAAATGATAGAATGATTTGAGTTGAAAGGGACCTTTAAAGGCCACCTGGTCTAACCACCCCACAGTCAGCAGAGAACTTAAGGAGGAAGTTCTTCACCACGAGAGTGGTGAGAGCCTGGAATGGGTTGCCCAGGGAGGTGGTTGAGGCCCCATCCCCGGAGGTGTTTAAGGCCAGGCTGGATGAGGCTCTGCACAGCCTGATCTAAGGTAGGGTGTCCCTGCCCACGGCAGGGGGGTTGGAACTAGATGATCCTTGTGGTCCCTTCCAGCCCTGACTGATTCTATGATTCTATAACTTCAACAAGAACAGAGCCCCAAACAACCCCAGTTGCTCAGAGCCCCAAACAACCTGACTTAGGATGGTTTCAGGGATGGAGCATCTCCCAGCTCTCTGGGCATCCCAGGCCAGTGTCTCACTACACTCAGTGTTAAATATTTCTTCCTTCTATCTAATCTGAGTCTCTCTCTTTTAGTTTCAAACCATCCCCTCTTGTCCTGTCCCAACAGGTCCTGATAAAACCTCTACCCCCATCTTTCTTGTAGACCCCCTTGAAGTACTGATAAGCCATCATAAGGTTTCCCTGGAGCCTTCTCTTCTTCAGGCACCATATTCCATTGGATATACTTAAACAAGAGGTCCCACCCCATGAAAGAAAGATTTCCTGCACCACCCATTGTAGCTTTTTAGTTTAATAGCTGAACTCTAGTAACGAGAGGATGGTGTAAGGATACACCTCTCATTCCTCTCTCCTTAAGACCACTTTACATGTTCACCCAATTCTGTGATAAACAGATTCATCAGAATCTATGGAATCCCTATGGACCCCTGCAGAATCCCTATGGAAATCACACAGCATTTTCTGTTGGCTCAGCCAGGTCCTGAGGGCAACAGCAAAGAAGGGATGGAGGTAACATGGTAGGAGGTGGAAAGGCAGGATTATGGCAGCAGTACTGGAGATTAACTGACACCATTGCTCTTGGAATCACAGTAGTGACATCAGGTTGTCATCACTGAAACAATTTTTCATTTTGTGGCTTGTTATTATGATGTCACCCAAGCCACTATCACTCCACAGAAGTTTAATCCTTTGTTGAATAAGTCTTCACAGGAGTTAACATCTCCTAGATGGCAAAAGCCAGTGAGCCAGAACTGCCTTTTTTATTTTTTTCCCCTCTCACAGAGGAAGTTCAAGGCAGAAACAGCAAAGGAATGACTCAGAAAGAGCTGGGAAAATGGTATCAAATTAATAATACAAGTCAGGAGAGGACAGAGAGAAGCTGTAGACATCATCCACATGAATATAGCCCACAAAACTCAATATACAAAACACCAAGAGTCATGCTTAACTTTAAACACGTGTCCTGCTCAGTTGCTTAATCACTCTAATGAATACGAATGGCCTCAAGCATTTAAATGCTCTGTTAAATAGGAGTGCCCTGGAACCGACTCTGCCAGAAGAACAGACCTTTTTACATCTACAGGTAGAGGTCAATCACTATTTCCACTATTTTGTAGCAGGCAATTTGTACTTTGAGTAGAGGCACCCCCCACGAAAAATATTTTTCTATCTTTTATCTCACCTTCACTGCTGAACTGCCTCTTTGGAAGCCCTGTTTGGAGAGAAAATGCAAAGGAAGAACCCTGTTAAGCAGATTTTGTAACTTATGGGCAGGCTCGACTGACCTGGGGAACAAAAACCTCTGAATTCCACCTCACACAATGCATTTTGTAGGTCCCTGGCATTACAGGAGTGGTTGGGAAGGCTTTTTTGTGAGCCTCCCTAATTGTGCTGGTGACTAATAGGTGGATGTGCTTTCTTTTTCCCATCAAAGTTTCCTTTACTGCTGCGAAGACAGCATTAAGCTGTGACCAATTTGCATGTAGATATGCTCCTTGGGACCCATCAGATCTTTATCATGGTCACCTTTGGGGTCTGAGGGAAGTTCTTTAATGTGGGAGGGAGACATTACCAGATGAAATGAGTGAAGCAGAGCTCAGCCAGCCATTTTAAGTGTCTTTACCATATTTCAATGAGAACTTTCATCCTATCCAACGTGCGTCAAGACATCCTCTTGACCTGGCAAGCATCCAGGTGCAGTTCCCCTCCTCCTTTCCATGAGTTAAGGAGGGAGAAAGTGAGATGGCAAATCTCCAGTCCTCTCTAAATGTATTTTACTAATATGGCAATTAATATGATGGAGCAGTGCCTACTTCACAAAAGCAAATTCAATACATGGGTAAGAATGGAGAGTGCGAGTGATTTAGAAACTACTACTTCTTGGACAGGGGCATACATAAAAAGCATGATCTCATAAATCTGTGGTTTCTCTGCATTTTTAGGTTGTGTATATGAGAACTCCCACACCAGATAGCAGGACGTGTAACATTCTTAACTCCATGAACCCCAGTCACATGATGGTAATTACTGAAGACCTTGAAACAAAAAGACTAATAAATTCAGCATTAAGAGCACAGCTCCTGTTCAGTTACTCATAGCACAAAGTAACTGCATTTGGCCAGAACCCACGTATGGAAATCTCTTACTCTTTAAAGCATGTTGATTTCTCAACATGCTGCTCATCATTTACATACCTCTAACTACACGTTGGGCAAAACAGTCCACTCAAGTGTCTGACAAAGCATTTGCCCCAGTGGTCGATGGCTCCTAATTCCTTTGACCTTGTCAGAAATTCAGCCTCAGTAGCTTTGAGAGGGGGGAATTACAAAAAAAATCCAACTCAGTGATGTTTTGCTTTCCAAATACAGAGGTTCTTTAGAGTAGAGTTGAGCATCGTGGACTGACTTGAGAAACATGGGGTCACTCACATCCCAGGGAAGATTGACCACATGCATTCTGGCTAAAGAGCACTGCAGGGGACTTAAGAATGAGGTGGCAAGTCCACAAAAGGAGGGAGAACAGTAGGAGCAGAACTGCACACCAACTGCTGTGGATGCATCTAGTTTAACACATCCTCAGATCAACTTCCTACGACTGAATGCAGGTTGTTGCACAGCAAAGTCCGTGTCCTCCTGTTTCCAGAGCTATCAACATTGTTAAAAGGGAAAGCAGAAGAAGTTCTTCTCTCTGCTGTTGCTGTGGGTCTCTCCTCCAGTTCCTGGTGTGGTCTGTGTATGCCTGGTGCTGTGACTCATTAACCTTGCAGAGCACAGCTTGCCCTGGTGTTCAGCTCTTCTGCCACGAGTGAAGTTGCCAGTTCTTTGAAGGAGATAATGGGTCCACTGCTCAGCCAGGGCAAATTGGCACCTCTCCACTGCCTCAGAGATTTACATATGGCTTTGTACAAATGAAGCAGTCATTAAAATGCTGCTTCACTCTGATAATTGCAATTATCCCATTCTTTCTGTGGCCCACTGTAAACAGAGAGTTCACTGTCTTGTCTTCTGCTCTAGCAAGAGTCATCTCTGTCTTAGGACTTCCTCTCTGGCAACACACGATCCCATCTGAATCACCACCCAGCTCTTGCTTCACCCTCAGACTCTGATGGTCTGATAACATTTAGTCAGGACTATAAGCAATTAAAACCAAGATGACACATTAAAATGATCTCAATTTACAGTCCATCTTTAAATGATTATTTAGAGCTGATTGGGAAACGGAATTTCTGCTCTGCAGAAAAGTCAAGCATTTCAAAATTCCCTTTCATCACAGACTGGAATGCAACCTGAATTTGGCTTAGATCCCATCTTAGCTGGACTTTGGGCACCTGGGACTTGGAAACTGCTTAATGTCAGCCATCACTTCATCCCAGAGAACAGTACAGATGTTTCCACATGGGGTGACAGAATAGCCTCCATTAAAATGCACTCAGCACTGTCCAATTAGATTCACAATGGGCAGAATCCCTCCTGTCTATTCAAAACCTCCACATGAGCACGACTGTGTCCAGACCACATCTAAGTTATGAGGACTGCACTCAGGAGCACAAAACAGGGACTTCTGTCCAGTACAGCCAGCACTTGTCCATGAAAAAGGCACTTGTGAGTCTGATGTCTTTCTGGATTGGATGGAGGTGAAATTCATCTCTCTTTTTTCACAAGAGTAATCCACTCACCAGCCTACAGGGATGGTCACAACAGCCTATCCCCTGTTTGCGTCTGTTGCGTACGAAGGGAAAACAGAAGGATCAGTGCGTGCAAGAAGGAATCTCACTTTGCACATCAGGGAGACTCCCCCAAAGAGGAACATTGTAGTGTCCCTTCTCACTCCTTTCACATCACCAGGTGAATCAGCAGATCCTAAATCTGCTTCTGTAGTGATGAATTCATTGACAGGACAGGACCTGAACTCATGGAGAAGCCCTCTGTGACAACAGAAGAACAAAGCAGACCATGTCATGAAGCCACACTTCCTATCAGATTGGAAATAAAGTGGTTTGGTGCTCTTGTAAAAATGTTGAACTGACATTTATGACTAAAACTGTGCTCCATCACAGTCTTTTACCAAGTTCACCATCATTTTTGGTCACTATCTACTACTTATTTTCTTTGCCTCCTGCAAAGCGGAGACGTCATTGGGACTGATGTAATTGTTGATCTGAATCCTCAGCGTTCAGCAAGGTTAAATACCTGTGGGTACATAACTGCTGCTCTCCAAGCACAGCTTTGGGATACTTCTCAAGAATGGCATTCTGAGGAAGACAACAGTAGTGCTGGGTCAAGATTTGTCAGTGGCACAAGCAACGCTGAGTTACTGTCTCAGGGGTGAAGGAGTACGGTTGGATAGGGGGGGATCAGGTGCTTCTCTGAGAAGGTAGAAAATGTTTCCCAATTCCCAGATCTCTATAGGTGGGGGCCTTGCTGCTCTCCAGCCATGGTCTAGAGCAAGAGCTGTCAGCTCATCCCCCTACCCTTTCTCGTAGAGCTGTTGGGAATGCAGTGCAGGCAGGGAAGCTGGAAGGAGGCTGTAGCAGATGCTGGTCCCCATCCCCAGTGCGGATGATGAAAGGCCTGAAATCCCTCACAGTGCTGCACAATTCATCTGCTACAGTATTTGGACATGCTTTAAATTTTTGTCCAAAGCCAGGACTGAAATGGTGGCTATTAAAAGCACCATTCTTCACCTACATGCTGTAAAGGGCTCTTCTTTCAAGATTGCTTGAGTGATAGGTCATTACTCAACTGCCTTTGCAGAAAAGCAGCTATTTTCACTAAGTTCCTTGCAAAGCAAATGACTTTCTGGTTTATTGAAATTGCACTGGCTCGAATGCCCTTGTCATCACCAAGTCCCTTTGACTCCTATAGCAAAACAACCTCAAAGAAGCTTGCCATAGCTGAGCAGGTGGGGAAAAGAGGGAGCAATGGTTTTTATTTTTGGGATGCAAACACATTTACAGGATGAAGCGCTCCTGAGGAAGGAAATCAGAATATGGGCTCTGATTCAGCAAAGCAATTAAGTATGTGCTTTAAGTCAAAGCTTTGCCTAATTCCTTTGACTCCAATGGGATTTAAGCAAAGACTTGAGACTTAGCTGAATTCAGGTCTGAAAATTCCTCTGACTTTTTTATTTTTCCTTCTGGATTATAGTGAAAGGGTGGTTATAGTGCATGCCTCAAGAAGCAGAGGGGTGATGAACTGTGATGCACGTTTAGTTTAATGTAGAGCTTTAAAAATCACTTGGCAGGGACTGAGTAATAAATTAAGTAGCTCAACTGGCCTTGCTGTGCAACCAATACCATTGCCTTCCGAGGGCTCAAGCATTACAACTTTCCAACTGGGTCCAGCTCCACTGTGTCCGATCAGAGGAAACTTTACACTTGATAAGTTCTCTAATATGCCAGGGAGAGTTCCTCCCTCCCCTCCTACCCCTTTAATGAGCATCACCATTAGCTTTAAAAGTACAAAGGGAGTTCACTTTGTAAGCCTTTGTGTTCTTTGCATGTTAGGATAGCTAAGGAGCAGTTCAAAAAGCAATCTGCCCAGAAACCACAGTTTATGAGTCCCAGAAGTTTCATTTGCTCAGGTCAGACTGAAAGCTTGGCTGAAGATACAGTAGAAATTTTTCTCTGTCAGGCAACAGAAAGCAGTACAAAGAACCCAGCTGTTAGGTCTCATAGCCTGGGCCTCTAATTAAAACAGTGGAAAATTAGATAACTTCACAAATTCATCACTGCCACCACTGGCTGTCAAAAGGAAAAAAAAAAAAAGCTCGAGGGTTACCACCCACCTTTTGTTTATGTTGCTAACCACTGTCTTCATCTCGTGTGTGTGTGTGTGTGTGCATGCACAGAAGAGTTTTTCTCCCTTCCCCCCTGCTTTCAGCCACTTTTTGCACCTCATTCAAGAAAACTTCTGATGCAACTGGAAAGTCAGCTCAAAGTCAGGTTTGCAGACATGCCCTCACGGGCAGACTTTCAAAAGGGTTCTGTTCCTAGCAGAGAAAAAGAAAAGGGCTCGATTTTATTGCTCAAGGAGGAGGAGGAAGAGTTATTATTCATCCCAATGATATGGGATATGGTTGGTGTGGTGCTTCTGAATGTCTGGCCTGAGGACAAAAAATGTCATTTGTAATCAACTCTGTATTAAAAAAAACCAAGCAAACAATACTTCTGTCCCCTAAAGTAAAGGAGGAAAGACATTGTAGAGCCAGCATTTCAACAACAGACAAAAAAAAGCTTCCATTCTTTGAACAGTTAAATTCACTTCTGATTAGAGTGGAGGAGTTCAACAGCTCTTAAGACAGAGTGATTAAAACATCTCTTGTATTAAGCCTTGATTTTAGAGAAAATCCTCTTTCAAAGGAGAGAGATTCACACCTTAACAGCCACACAAAGTATGAAGCAGCTCCTTCTGCAGAAGGTTTGGCAGATAGGATCATGAGGGCACGAAGCATGGCACCACAGAGGGCAAGAATCAAATGAAAAATGCAAACACCTTACAAATACTTAACCGAGAAATACTTGTCTTGGGCTGGGATCTGGTCTCAGCTTAGCTTTCATTTGGTGGACTGCAGAGTAAAGGAGCAGCAGGGAAACCCAAGTGAAGACAGCCAGCATCATGACTTGGTGTTTTCTGTTTGGTTGCAAACAGTGTTTCAACACCTGAGGATTAGAATTTGTGATCAGAGCTCAAGCAGCCAAGGCTGGCGAGAGCAGCAAGTTGCTATCTCCCATGTGCCTTATGTCCATGCAGAGAGGGATCAGGGCTGGGGTACCAGCAGCCTGTGTGGCTTCTCCACTTTTGCTGCTCTGCTCTCCCAGAGGATGTGCACTTGGAAAATGAGTGTTGCTTTGGCAGAAAGAGCAGGACTGTGAGAGAATGAATAACAGCAGAGCTAATAAAGACAAGCCCCAAAACAAAATAGATGAGGCGTACAGCTCCTTCAAGGTATGGGACTCTGCCTGCAGTGCTGGGTGCAGCTCTGGAGTGCTCAGCACAGGAGAGAGATATGGACCTGGAGCAGGGCCCTTAACAATGATGTGAGGTCTGGAAGCCTTTTGCTGTGAGGACAGGCTGAGAGAATTGGAAGTGTTCAGCCTGGAGAAGAGAAGGCTTTGGAGAGACCTTCTTGTGGCTTTTCAGTACTTACAGGGGCTGATAGAAAGCTAGAGACAGAACTTTAAGTGGTGCCTGTTGTGACAGGACAAGGAGGGATGGTTTTAAATGAAAGAGGGAGATTCAGACTAGAAAGAAGGAAGACATTTTTATGCTGAGGTTGGTGAGACACTGGCTCAGGTTGCCAGAGAGGTGGGAGATGCCCCATCCCTGAAACCAATAGAGGTTATGTTGTTTGGGGGCTCTGAGCAATCTCCTCCAGTTGCAGATGTCCCTGCTGACTGAAGTGCTGTTGGACTAGATTAGATTTGCAGAATCACAGAATTAACTAGGTTGGAAAAGACCTCCAAAATCACTGAGTCCAAGCTATCACCTAACCCTTCTAATTAACTAAACCATGGCACTAAGTGCTTCATTCAGCCTCCTTTTAAACACCTCCAGGGATGGTGACTCCACCACCTCTCTGGGCAGCCCATTCCAATGGGCAATCACTCTGCATGAAGAATTTCTTCCTAATATCCAGCCTAAATCTGCCCTGGTACAGTTTGAGGCTGTGTCCCTTTGTCCTGTCACTGGGTGCCTGGGAGAAGAGACCAACCCCCACCTGGCTACAACCTCCTTTCAGGTAGTTGTAGAGAGCAATGAGGTCACTTCCAACCCAAAGCAGTCTATGATTCTACACATGAATCCATTAACTGATATCACAGATGGGGAACAACTATAAACCCTTAGGTTGCCTCCCTACTGAGATGAACCACATTTGCTTCAAACCATTGCAAAGGCAACAAGGAAGCCACATGTGGTTGAGTCAACCAAACACATTTCACCTTACAGTATCACAGTATCAGCAAGGTTGGAAGAGACCTCAAAGACCATCAAGTCCAACCCATTACCACAGACCTCAAGACTAGACCATGGCACCAAGTGCCACGTCCAAACCTGCCTTGAACACCTCCAGGGACGGTGACTCCACCACCTCCCTGGGCCGCCCATTCCAGTAGCGAATGACTCTCTCAGTGAAGAACTTTCTCCTCCCCTCGAGCCTAAACTTCCCCTGGCACAGCTTGAGACTGTGTCCTCTTGTTCTGGTGCTGGTTGCCTGAGAGAAGAAAGCAATCTGTGATACTGTGAACTTCATGTGCTACCTCACAACAAAGGTGAGCTGAGAGCATTCAGAGCCAGCTGCCAGCGGCTCAGAAGTGGCTCCTTGAAAGGCCTGTGTGACCATCCACAGCAGTTGCTCCTGGGGTGGCCCAAACACAGCCACCTCCCTGAAGGATGAAGCTGCAAAGGCTGACCACGTGCCTACACACAACCCTTGCTGGAGCCACCCCTGCTGCCTTCAGAGCTCTGTGGCTCACAGCAAGCCAAGAAAATCACCCACAGCCCCTGGGCTTTTGCAATGATTTGTGCCTTCGGCTTTCTATAAACGGCAAGATTCTTCTGAAAAAAAACCCCACCAAAACCCAAACAAAACAACAAAAAAAAGGGCACCAACAACAGCTCCTTCCCAGTTCTCACCAACAAAAGGTAAAGACATTGAGAAGGACGGCATTCTCTTGTCACATGTTACCTTCTAAATCTTGAGTCTTCCTTTGTACTCTGACAGTAATTTCGCATATAGACATGGCTGCCAAGCGAGGTTTGTTTGATGTTCTTTCCTGCCTTTGTAATGGAGTTTCCTTTTAAGCAGGAGAAGGCGGAGGGAGAGGGGATGACAGGGGCTTATAAATATGGAAAAGACACTTTTTGGCATAAAATTCACGTCGCATTTAAAATATCTCTATGATTCTTTTCTCCCCCCCGCCTCACCCCGCCGTCACAACTGGCCACCTTTGGGATTGTCCACTTGGAAAATATAATGTTAAAAAAAGAAGCACAGAAGGGAAAATCATCATTGCTGGAAAATATTCAAAGCATTGGGAAACCAAGGCTGCTTTACCCAAAAAAATAGTCCTTAGCCAAAACCACTACAAACTCTGGAGTTATGTCAGCGTTACTACTTCTCCTTCAAAAGGCCAGGCTGCCACTGATGCACCTATGGTAGATGCAGTCAAAGAAGCAATGAGGGACTTGGTTCACTCTGAAGTGACCAGATTATGCCTTACTTATGCAGTCCATAGGAAAAAGGTCACAATGCTCATGCTACATCTCAATTATAAGGTTAACAAAGGCAGCTCATGTGTTTCCCATCAATTACACAAAGCCAGTGATGAATCAACCTTGACAGCAGACAGTGAATTGCCTATTAGAGCTGCTATCTGAAAAATTTTGGAATCATAGAGTGGCCTGGGTTCAAAGTGGCCCTTCAAAGTCATCTAGTCCAAACCTTCAACAGCCAGCAGGGACATCTTCAACTAGAGCATGTTGCTCAGAGGCCCATTCTCCAACCTGGAGATAGAGCATCTCCAACCGCTCTGGGCAACCTGGGCCAGTGCCTCATCATCTTTGTTGTAAAATTTTGTTTCCTTCTGTCTTGTCTGAATCTCCCTCTTTTAGCTTAAAACCATCACCCCTTCTTCTGTTACAACAGGTATCCTCAAGGAATATCACAAGAAAATGAAGCAGTTATCATCCAAAGGGCAACTATATGCCTGGTCCTCAAAGTCACCATGCTGATGTTCCCATGCTTGTGCCAGAGGACCAGATTTGGGATACTTTGACATGTAATGCATGAGAATGACTTACCTGAAATAATACTTGGCCAAAAGGACACACCATTCTTTATCTGAAGAGAGCCTAATCATGTTATCTCAGGAGAAAATCTCAGAAGTACGAGGTGGTGCTGGAAGCACACCAGACAAACCCAGAGAGCTGCTCCTCACCAGTGATGGGCACACTCAATACTCAGCTGCCTGCCATCTCCTGGTGCCCTGAAGCTTGCTCAAGGAGAATCTACACATCCCCCTGCCCTTTAGAAGACAGTGTATGTGCATTTCATTTACCCCAGTGACTGGTTACTTTAGATTGCTCTTGACACCACACACTTTGCCTGACACACAGAATCCCCCCAACTTTGATAGATCTGCCTTATAAACAAAAGCTAAAACATGTAGCCAATGCCCCACAGCCCTGCCAATTTGAGCATATGGAAGAAGAAGATGATGTCAATGGATATATTTTTTTTTTTCTGGGGGGGGAGGACAACTAGATTTTGAAGCAGAAAGATCCATTAGTTCAGCTAATGAGGGATTGTTCCCTATACTAATTGACTCAAATGATAGCACTTCCAACAGTTCCCTGGGGAAAACTGTTGCACAGACTAATAGATCACACTGTCAGGAGGTTTCAGCCAGCTGTATTTCAAAGGCTACAAAATGTGCTCAAGTGTTTCACTTGGAAACTCTTGAAACAGCTTTTGACTCTCATACTTGTGATACCACAAGCATGACTTCAGCTGCTGGACTCCATCATCCAAGGGTTGCACACCTCAAGCCTGTGCACACACTCCCACATGCATGGGATTGGGTTCACCTGACTTGCTACACAAGGAAAGCTGCTGCAGAAAGGATATCTCTTGGGTGTTTGATGCTGTATGGTCAACTGAAGCCCTCATTGTTGTGCAAGCTTGGAAGACTTGGCCTGACAATCCAGGAACAATTATTAAGGGGAAAAAAAACAAACCCTAAACCAAAACGAACAAACAAAAACCCAACCAACCAAACAAAAAAAACCCTCCCAAAACCCCAAACATGATATTTGATATTACCAGGCTGCCAAGAATTGTCCATAATGCTACTAGAGATGGTTCTCATTCTGTATTGAGCTGTGATCCAAGACTGGCAGCCTAGCTCCTGGTTTTCTGCAGATGGCCTTTTCCTAGCCTGCTGTCAGCTAAATATGTAAAGCCTCTCTAGCTGCGTAGCAGGTGGGATCAGAGCTGACTGTTTCCTTGACCTGACTGTCCTTCAGTCTCCATCACCACTTTGGCTTGATGGCTTCTCTGTGGAAGCAGGAGAACTGGAGGCACTAGACCTATTTGTCCTAGGGATAAATGGAGCCAAAAAGCAGTAGCTTGAGGTATTGATGTGGTAGATTGAGTCAGTGGTAACACTGTTGAAAACCTGGTGCTGAACTTAAAATGAAGACAGATGAGAGCCTTCCTGCATCTACAGAGCACATGCTGTTCTTCTGACAGCCCAGGTTTAATGCTTCATCCACAGATACACTCTGGGATGATGTATTGCTTGGGATCACTTCATAGCATCTTGTAGGATTATTTCAGGGAAGCAGAATGCAACTCTTACTGAAGTCTCTTCCTAGGAAGACAGGCCCTTCAGCCAGACAGCAATATCACATCTATATATACACAGCTCGGAAGGTTGTGGTTTGCTTCCTTCTTTTTAAGTCGACCTTAATTTACCTCCTTCCACCACAGCTTTCTTTCTCCAGCAGCTTTAAATACAATATGGCAGTTTTCTTTGAAACAGAGATTTTGGCAAAGCTTTGAGTTATTTGGAAGTGGGGCAGGAGGTAAATCACGTCCTGCCCAGAACAAGCTCCTTTTGTCATCGTCTGCATTAACATACTACTCGTAGTTATCTGTAGTTATCTAGATGCAGCGCAAACACACAGCGCAGAAATGAGACCTGCTTCACTCTGAAGTTTATAATCCACTTGGGCTAGGATTTAAATGTCCTGATTTTCTACCTAAAAATAAAACAGAATAGAATGTACTCTTCTCCTGTTACCAGCCTTACCACCAAGAGGAGAAATACGGAGAACTTCAACCGCTTTTATGGATGAAATGTGATAACAGGTCCAATGAGTGAATAAAAACCCCATATAAGCTAACCTAAGGCTTCACATGCGTGCAACATGCACTCACTTTCTTGGCAGAAACCATTTTTATGCAACTTAGGGAAGTTACATAAGGAAGGCATCCATCCCCATGCACTTTACTGGGAAGTAAAGATGTCACTGGAGTTCCTGCGCAATTGAAGTCGAAGTGGACGGTTGTGGTTGTGGTGAAAACTGATCTGAAGGAGAAAACCCCTCAAAGGTGGCTGTTTTCTTCCCTTCTCCCAGAAGACTGCGGTGGTTTGAAATCCCTGTACTGATCTGGCCCAAGTTTTTGTGCACTATCCAGATTTTGCTGAAGGATCACACTTCTGTTGTCAAAGTCGATGGAACTAAGATGATGGTTTCAGCACTGCAAACGTTTGACACGTTTCATATCTGTGTAAAAAGGAAAACCTAAGCATCGTGGCTTAAGCTGTTCCTCTGGCTAGAGGCAGGCATTGGCAGTCCAACAAAAACACTGGGCATGACTTCTGGGAATTAGGTTTGTGCTTTGATATCTCCCCCACAGGTTTTCCCTTCTTGTTTAGGTAACATTATACCATGTAGATATGAAAATGAGATGCCTTGATCGATCCCGCTTTGCATAAAGGCTTTGGGAAAGGAAGATGACAGAGGGGATTAGTGTAGATGTTGGCTTCAGATAGCACTACATTCCTCCCATCACATTAAGCTGCTTTATACCATGCCATGACTTGAGAAGATACAATAACCTAATACAATATGACATGATGCCACATAGCAGCAGCCGAAAAAGAGGAAGGAATAAAAGAAAGAAAGGAAGGTTTTGTTTGGGGAAGGATTATCTGTTTCCGATGAGGGCATTCCCTGCAGCACTTGGGTGGGTGTTCAGTGAGGGCCTGCTAAAGGAGAAGTCAGCTTGGAGTATCCTCTGAACTTCCAAACACTTCAGATCTCAAAGTATTACAAATGACTTTTTACAGCCTGCTAACGAGCACCTTGTAATCAAGAGAATTAAACTCAAGTGCAGGCTGAAATTTTAATCTTTCCATATGTCCAATCCAAACATTGTTCTGCTTTCTTAAGGGATTAGTACTTATTATGACAAATAACATTGCTTCACCCCAAGTTACTTTGCAGTTTCTTCCGAGCAGCTTCCTCAGACCTCACACTGCACAGAACTGGGGGAACTACCACCACTTGCAGCAAGAGTTTGGAGAACCATAGGTTGGGCAGTTTGGTGCTTACACAAGGAGGAACACAATTACTTTACTTATGGACTAACTGAAACAAGGCTGACTTCATTTTATTTCATCTCTCATTTTTACCTCTACTCTGATTTAACCCATGAAAGGTTATTATCCATTTTTAGATGAAAGTTATCCAAAGTGGAAGTTGTGCAGCTTGGCGAAGATGAAGTTCTGTGCAATATCTTGGTTGTTATAGTCAAACCATCTGCCAGATTTAAGTCTGTATAGCAAATACTCAGTCTCCTATTAAAAAAAAAAAAATTAAAAAAATCTATTTTCAGTAAACACACCCCCCAAAAATCACTTATCTTTTCTTACCATGCCTTTCTGCATCCTACTCTTGCAGAAGGCAAAGGTTATGAGGTCGATCACTACACACTGTGGAAGAAAGATTCTTTTTTTTTTTTGGTGAAGTATATTTAAAAACAAACCAAAACAGCTAATAATCCTTTTATTATTAGGGGAGGCCCCAGGAGCAACACATTGGAACAGAAACTGTCCATGGCAATTGTGCTCATGAAAATGTGAGCACTCTTAAGTGCTTTGCTGAATCAAGGCCTAAATTCCTGGGTTTATTCAGCTTGGTAGCAGTGACAGAAGTGAGACAGGAGGATTACTTTATAAAGTGGGGTTTTGGGGTTTTTTTTCAGAAGCTCTTACACTAAGATTTGAGCAACAGACCAGGTCCTCTTAAACTCTGTGAGGTGTGTGGCAAACAGAACCAGGGAAATGATTGTCCCCCTGTTGTCAGCCCTGCTGAGGTCACACCTTGAGTACTGGGTTCAGTTTTGGACCCCTCACTACAAAAAAGACATTGAGGGGCTGGAGTGGGTCCAGAGAAGGGCAAAACAGCTGGTGAAGGGTCTGGAGAACAAGTATTGTGAGTTGAAGCTGAGGGAACTGGGATTCAGCCTGGAGAAAAGGAGGTTGAGGGAAGACCTCATTGCTGTCCACAATTCATTGCAAGGATGTTAGAAGAGTCTCTTCTCCCAAGGAAGAGGTGATAGGAGGGAGAGGAAATGTTCTCAAGTTGCACCAGGGGATGTTTAGGTTGGATATCAGAAGAAACTTTTTCAATGAAAGGGTTCTCAGACACTGGAACAGACTCCCCAGGGAGGTGGTTGAATCCCCATCCCCGGAGGTCTTTAAAAGCTGCAAAGATGTGGTGCAGAGGGATGTGGATTGGTAGGGTTAGGTAAGGGTTGGACCTGATACTAAAGGTCTTCTCCAAGCAAAATGTTTCGATAGTTCTGTGGCATGAGACCAAACAGTGAAAATCCATTCTTAATATCTGGCAACACCCCTTCAAGATAGGTTAAGTCCATCTTAAATGCTTGTCACCAAACCACACACTGAGCTGGGGACTACAGCACTGCAGCACTTTGAGCTCTGGGTGAGGTTGTACCTGTCAGCTGAAGTAAGGACATTCCTAGATGCCGAGCTGCTGCGAGTCAGATTTCCCTTGGAAGCAAGCAGCCCACCATCCACAGTACTAGGCATGTCATGGTCCTTTGGGAGTCTGCAGCTCTTGTCAACATATGTAGGCTGGATAGAAACCAGTAGAGCTATCCTCAGTGCAGAACCACACATGGACCCACTTCAGGGGCATAAATATATACCCATGTTATCTCACACTGAACCCTGCGCTGTCACAGGGGACTTGGAGCTACGTGGTTTAAAGGCATCTTGGATGGGGCAACATGATTGTGTTCCCAAGAAAGCTCAGGAAAGGTTTTGTCAGATGGAAATTCTCCTGATTTAGACTATAGCAGTTCAAGAAAAAGGTGACAAAGGGACTAAATGTGACCAAAATATAAAATAAAATAAAAGCATCATGGACTATTTCGACCCTTCTGTTCCCAAAGAGGAATGAAACCTGATCTTAGTGGTGTCACTGCCAAACTAGGAGTCTACATTTGGACTCCTGAAGTTATATCAACAATAGACAGAAAATAAACCCATGGTGCATGTTCTCAAAGGGCTTTCTTGTCATGTCTCACATCCACAGGGATCACTACTAAGCACATCTTGCTTGTGTTTGGGTGCACTCAGCTTCAACAACTAGGAGTCAGAGCACGTTCAATCTTCTATTTCATGCTATGAAAAACCAGGACTAGATTTCATGTCAGCCTTCAAGTCTGTCTCAAATTTGGCACACATTTCTAAAAGCATAAAATCAAACAATAGGCTTTGGGGGGAATTTAAGGTTTTTCATTGTGGTTGGTGGTGGTAGCGATACAGGTCCTGAGACAGAAGTCCAGTAGTGCTGGAGGTACTGGTACTACTTGTCACAGGACACAGAATCACAGAAACATCCAGGTTGGAAAAGACCTCAGGATCACCAAGGCAAACCTATAACCCTACTCTGAAAGATTCACCTTAAACCATATCCCTAAGCACCACATCCAGATGACCCTTAAACACATCCAGGGTGGGTGACTCCACCACCTCCCTGGGCAGCTCGTTCCAGTGCCTGACCACTCTCTCCAAGAAAAACTTTTTCCTAATATCCAACCTAAACCTACCCAGCCTCAGCTTGAGGCCATTCCCCCTTGTTCTGTCTCCAACTACCTGTGAGAAGAGACCAGCAGCAACCTCTCCACAATGTCTCTTCGGGTAGTTGTAGACAGCCTCCTCTTTTTCAAATTAAACAGTCCCAGCTCCCTCAGTCATTCCTTATAAGATTTATTCTCCAGGCCCTTCACCAGCTTTGTTGCCCTCCTCTGGACCTGCTCCAGCACCTCCACATCTCTTTTGTATTGTGATGCCCAAAACTGAACACAACACTCGAGGTGTGGCCTCACCGAAGCCGAGTACAAGGGGACAATCCTCTCCCTACTCCTGCTGGCCACAGCATTTTTAATCCAAGCCAGGATGCCATTGGCCTTCTTGGCTGCCTGAGCACACTGCTGGCTCATATTCAGCTGCCTGTCTATTACAACCCCCAGGTCCCTTTCTGCCAGGCAGCTCTCACACCACCTATACTCCTGCTATCTCATTTTTAGAGCAAAGCCTGAGGTGCAGCCTAATGTGCAGCAGGAATACTTACAGCTCAGATCTTGGTATTAAGCCCAGTTGGGTGCATATTCCCACTACTGCATGCAAGTGATGTGATCCATAATATCCTCCAGTTGTTCTTAGATTCCATTATTGAGAATTCCTGATTCCAAAGTCAGGTCCAGTTCTTGCTATTCTAGGAAGTTTTGTCCACGGGGAGGTTATCACTGTAGAAATGAGCATCTCCTCCTAGACACTAACCACAGTGAAAGCCAGCATCTACCTCATAAGGGTGGGGATAGAAGGGGGGAGGGAAGGAAAAAAGTAATCAGTTGAATTCTTGGTATCAAGCCTGAGTGCTTTCATAGAAAGGGATTTTGTTCATCCCAAAAATTGAATTCACACCATTTCCCTGATCTGAGAAGACAGATGACATCAGACCCTTGGCAGGAGGTGCTTTAGAGGAGACTCTAATCCATGTACTGACAAGAATATTCACTGGAGCTGTTGCTCACACTTTCTGTCCAAGGTTTGATCATGCCTTGAACATGGACCTCGTCCTGGCTGACAGCAAAAATGCTTTGTGGCAACTGACAAATGAGGTGGTATCCTATAGATTTAAGTGTGATTGTGATATACAACATCAGCCTAAGAGCCTAAAGAGTAGAGGGGATAAGGGTCGACACTAAAAGTCTAGTTGGGCTCAAAACAGCAGCATGTGCTACATACTTTCAAGATTGCTCTATCTTCATCTCTGCCTATGGGGAAAAATAAATGGATGTGTTGGATCCAGTCCGTGTTCCCAGTTGTATTTTATTGCTGCTTTACAGGCCTACAACTCACAAGTGAATAGATAAGGGTGATATAAAGTGGTTATTGAGAAGAAAAACACTGGGTTCTTGAACACGTTGAGCACAGTAAAGGATTCGTTTCCAACAGCTCAAGGTTAGAGCTAATGGGTTTCTTTACTGAGAATCCTTTGCAGCTACCAGTGTTTAACCATCAGGAATATTCTCCATCTTATAAGCATCTGAGTAATCCAAAGTAGCTATTTCTCACTGGAAACATGATAGGCAAATCCACTGGTCAGGACTCATGGGAGATCTGAGAGAACTTGCCTTAGATTTCAGGTGTGAAGGTCATTCAGTGTTAAGACAATGAGATGCATTTAATTCATTACATGTCTAGTTTGGTCAGCTAGACAGAAAAAGGAGAAGAACTGGGAGAGTTTCATCTTAACTCCTAAGAGGAGGCTGTGGCAGCAAGAGTTAGGATGCTGGTTTGCACATTAGTGCTCCAACACAGTCCTGGAGACTGTAAAGGCCAACTTCTATAAAAAAAACCCCAACAAACCAAACCAACAAATTCTAGATTAATTGGATAATTTAATAACAAAAAGATTCCACTGAGTGGTGGCAGAGTAAAGAAAAGGCAGCAGTGAAAGGTGAGAGCTATTTAAAAACTTTGGCTGGGCTGGATTTAGCTCCAGGTCTCCTTTCTTATGTGTTAAAAGTTGAGGATGTTGAGACTAAACCAACCTGTCTTTGTAGTCAGTCTGGAAATTATCATTGCCATATCAGGATCCTGATGTGGAATTCATCCTGTATCGTTGTTGGGAGCCAAAGGTAGGGTCTTGAGCATGTGTGCCCACTGGCACCCTCACTGCCTGAGCCCCCATGACTTATAGCTGCTCTGGATCTTCCACACTTCTGAGCTAGAGGTTCCTTGATTCAGCCAGAACTGATCTAGCCAAAGTAAAGTGTTGACCAACATTTACCTCACATTTACTCTTTACAACACATCCTGTCAGCCTTTCTGCCCACCTTGTACATTGAATTTATGCTCAGGAGAACAAGAAAGAAACAACAACAAAAACAAACAAACAAACAAAAAAAACACAAAAAACAAAAAACACAAAAAGTTTGACTCAAAGCAGCAGGCAAGTGATTGGTCTGGCTTCTTACACTGTCCGACATGGAGAGACACAGAATTGGAGTGTGCCAGCAATTAAACCTTTCTCAGTGCTCTCTGCAGCTGGGCCTTGGACTTGGATTGCTCTGGAAGTGCATTACATGTGGACATGCTTAAAAAAAGATGCTGAGATTAGGAAAACATTATTTCACTACAGAAATAACACATTTCAGCTGCCTTCACTGCTGCTAGATTTGAAAAACCTTTTCCAGCAGAGAAAAGACTTTGTGAGGAAACACACACTAGAAGACATCTGGGATTTGGGGTCTGGGTGGTTTGAGATATGGTGGTGCAGAATAACATTTTTCAAACCAGGTGTTAGCCAGGCTGTGCTGATCTTCATAAAGTTCAGTGAACACAAGAGGACCAAGCTGAAACCACAACTCCTTCAAAGGAGGTGTTGGCTTCCACACAACCATTGCCTGCTTGATGAGAAATGGTTGAAATCTCCACCTGGTATTGCTACGAGACAAGGATGTGTTGTGCTCAGTACCAGGCAGAGCTGATGCCACCACTGTAGCCTTCTTTCCCAGAAGCATTCTGGTCCCAGAGACAAAAGTGATGGGCAGAAGTCTACACGAACCACCCCCGTGGTAGCAATCTGCTCTTAGCCACCAGCCTCTCTAGATAATCCTCAGACCAAAGACAAGAAGAGCTGAGAGAAGGATACATGTAGTCAATAGCTCACGAGGTATATTCCTCTCTAATGGGACAGGAACTGCACCAGACTTCAATCTGCATCTGCCAGAGACTTCTGCCCATCCTTTGTATGGAGTGGCAAAGTTAAGTCACCCAACAGAAGCAGGTTTCTAGGTCGCTGGCAGAGCTGCAAGAGCACAGGAGGCTCTGCTTATGCAAAAAGCCATCCAACTGGACGAGACCAGAAACGGATTCAAGTTAAGGAGAGTTTTTGAAGGCAGGATTTTTTGATAGTTTGTTTTTCTGGCTTGTTGGCCTTTTCTCCAAAGGGATAGTGTTTCTCGAAGGGAAGTTTCTTTTTGCAAAGTGACTGACCCGCTGGCACCAGTACAAAGTTTTAAG
Organism: Ramphastos sulfuratus; assembly: GCA_013399055.1. Classification (NCBI taxonomy): domain Eukaryota; kingdom Metazoa; phylum Chordata; class Aves; order Piciformes; family Ramphastidae; genus Ramphastos; species Ramphastos sulfuratus. The sequence goes on along the minus strand of WBNM01017701.1, from coordinate 26,359 downwards.
AGATGAACTCATACTTCTGAGTACGATTCCTCTGCACTGCTGAGAGCTGCTAATGAAGAGGAGCAGGGAGCAGCTAGAAAGGAACTGAGAGCCAGCAGCTTGGGAAAGAGAAAGCAGAGGGTAAGACAGGACACAGGGTCCTGATCTGCTATAAGCATCTCCAAATCAGAGGGGCCACTTCCCTCCTTCCTCTCCATCAACAGGGCTTGAGGGTCCTCAGCAGCGTTTGAGCCTCAAAATCCCTCCTCCCTCTCGCTCATCTGGTGCTTGCCTCTGAAAGAGCCTAATCTTCCCTGAACTGCTTTGAAGTTAGCCAGGGATTTATATTTCTGGTTCTTTTAAGGCAAGGCAGAGTGCTGTGGGTGAGCTGGGCAGCAATGGAATTGTTCCTCCGCTCCTTTAACACAGAGCAGGCACCACAGCATGACAGCCTTAGTGGAGGTCAGCTCTTCCCCTCCTCCTGTCTCAATAAAATGTCTCCTCCTCCCAGCTGCCTTTGCAAGCAAAGGGATCTAACACCTTTAGCCCAGCCCTCCTGACTGGCTGCCATAGCATCACTGCCTTCTGCTGGTCCTTTCTTCCAGCCCCAAGACTCTCCACATGCTACAAATGGAGCACAAGACATTTCTGTAAACAAGAATTCCCAGAAGTTGACCCCAGAAGTTTTCCCATCTTCCCAAGAAGTCTTAGATCCCAGTGATGTTGAATCGCAGTATAGTGGGGGTTGGGAGGGACCTCGGGACATTATCTAGCCCAACCTCCCTTCTAAAGGAAGGTCATCCAGAACAGATTGCCCAGGATCATGACCAGGTGAGTTTTTAATCTCTCCAAAGACTCCACAACCTCTGGGCAGCCTGGTACAGGGTTCTGGTACCCTCAAAGTGAAGAAGTTTCATCTTGTGTTACCTTGTGAAGGGTAACCCCATCAAGCCTTGCAGCACACCGATGTGTTCCAAAGGAAGTCACAGTTCCTGGGGACTTATCACTGAGGGGTTCTTAGAAACCTCATCCCACAGCACTGATTTACACCATCTGCTTGGCTTTGGACACAGCACCTTCCATCCCAAGCAGCTATTACACTCTGCAAAAGGGAATCTGATAGGTTATGTGAAAATTATTTAAGATAGATTGTAAGCCTTATTTACTTCCTTTTCAAGGAAGGAGAGCAGAGCCAATGTCATGCTCTGAGAATAAAGCTGAATCCTTCAGGCCATTTGAAAACATCATGGCAAGGGGATTTTTCTTTCCTGTTTTACAAATAGCCTTGAGGTTTCTCATTGCTTGCCAGTGGTCTGCAGCATTACTTCAAAAGTGCCTTTGAACCACCATAAAGACATTGGAGTTTTCACCTTCTAAAATCCACCCTCTCACCCCAAGTTTCTTAGCACTGCTGAAAATCATGCTGTGCCTGGGGGCTTTCAGTTCCAGTTCCCCTCTAACCCTCAGACCTTGCCCAAGACAATGAAGGCACCTGGCCAAGAGCAGCTGTTGGGAAGATTACCCAGCCTTTGTTTGCATGTCACTGGCAGAGCAAACACCACTGTCCCATCCCCAAGATGCTCTGAAACTGTCTGTCCAGGAAAGAAGGTGGTTAGATCTTTTGTCTCAGTAGAGATCATGGGGTTTTATACTGGATGCATGGGAATTTCCAGGCAAGGACTTAATTTAGGGGAGTGTGAGATGTGCAGCACCTCTGCTTTTTATTCCTCGTAGCAGCTTATCTTCTTGTGCATCATGAAGCGCTTGGGAAGCAGCCAAGGGCATACCGCCGGGGAGATAGCAAGTGGGGAGGGAGAGGAAAAACAGTCAAGGGGAATACAAGTGTATTTATAAAAATCAGAACAATAGTTCCCCAGAGCTATGATAAGAATTATTTTCTGCTCACAAATTAAAAAGCAGCACTGATATTTCATCCATTTATCCTCCTTAAAAAAAACCCAAACGTATAACCCTGCAACTTCCCCCAAACCAAAGCTGTCATGAAAGTAGCAGCCAAGGTAGAAGACATGGAACCCTGGGACATGGTTTAAGTAGGTATGGTGGTGTTGGGTTGATGGTTGGACTTGATGATCTTGCAGGTATTTTCTTTTTTTGCCTCCTGACTGGGAAACCACCTACCTGCAGAAACTTGGGAAGGACCATGAAGCTGGTGGTCCTGGCTCAAGTCTGTGGTGGGCATTTGTTCAGATCCTGAAGCTTAGTGTGCAGCACTCCCTCCAGTCTGAAGCAATTGGCAAAAAAGCATCTCAAAGGGTGGCCTGGATCTGTAAACAAGCAGAGCTTTGCATCCCTGGCCAGCAGCGCTGGACTTCGCTGGCAGAGCTGCCTTGTGCAGTATCCCTCTGGCTCCCTGCCTGGCTTTTGCAAGTGTTATCAATAGCTTGCTTCCATGAACATGAAAGAAATCAAACTTTCCTTCTTTCTCTTGCACTCCTCCCACTCCTTTAAATAGCAGCTTAAAAGGAAACAAACTTAGATCAAGGTCAGAGGGATAAAAAGTCTGTTTCTCATGCTCTGAGGAAATCCTAGCCGTTGGATGGTGGAGGCAGTTATCCCCCAGTCCTGTCTGGAGATGAGTTTGGAGAATGGCTGGAAGGGATTTCCCAGGTTCTTACAATCCTGTCCCATTCCCCTCCTCCCTGTTGCAAGGCAGGATCTCCTTTGCACACCATTCCCAACGCATTTCAGAGCAGATCCCACACGTGGCTACACTCAACTGTTTTTTCTAGGATGTGCCCATAGATGTCATTTAGTCTTGCAATTCCAGCCTGAACTCCATGAGCTGAACCCCCCAAAGGCAATGACTGGAGGTCTTCCACGCCTCAGCACTAGAAGACAGAAACACCAAGCTCTGAGAACACTTATCTACTTCTCTGATGTCACAGCAACCATGCACAAGTGAGCTGTCTGAAGGTTCATCATCGGGAAATAACACAGAATTCCAGCATGTAGGTGTTGGAAGTGACCTCTGAAGATCTAATCCAACCCTCCTGCTAAAGCAGGGTCACTCACAGCAGGCTGCCCAGGATCAAAATGTCCAGGCAGGTTTGGAATCCCTCCAGAGGAGACTCCACAACCTCTCTAGGCAGTCTGATCCAGCCCTCTGTCACCACAAAGTAAAGAATTCTCTCATGAAATAGTCACATGCATGTTTAAAAGACATACAGAAGCCTCTCCATGGATTTCAATGCAATTGCTCATTTGAGCAAAGACAATCACAAGGCAGTAGGTGAGGATGAGACGAATTCACCCTGGATCAAATCTAGATCAAGACAGGTAGCTTGTAAGACGATGATGTTTAATTAGCTCCCACTGAAATCAAAGCATCTGGAAGTTGAACTCAGTCTTAAAGGTCTTCTACAACATAAATGATTCTGATTTTATTTGTGAAGATGGAGCTATCACTTTCAATATGCGTTGAACCACAGAGAGGTAGGTATAAGTAAGTTTCACTAATTAAACACATCCTTGAATGAAGCTATGGAAAGATCAGGCTCAACAGTATCCTTCCTGCCCATGTATCACCTTAGCCTATGGAGGAGTATTTCAGGAACAACCTAAGCATGAGCTTCAGCAGTTTTTAGCTAGAAGAAACATCTCCATCACCTTTGCAACTTCTCATGGGCAGATCTGGGTTTTGTCTAAATCTTACAGGAAAAGCAGGTGACCTGGAATAAATTAGAAGTGACCCACTCAATAGCCCTTGGCAAACAAGAGAGTTTGGGAAAGCTGGGAGGAGAAATCAGGATTCTGTTTCCTCATCTAGGTACAAAGCATATTTCCTACACCTCCTTTAAATCACAAAGCAACATCTCTGCTTTTCAGTGATGCACTTAGCCCAAATAAGACCAAAGAGGGAGAAAATAAAGAAGAAGGACTTTAAGTTCACGTTTAAAATAGCTCATGCATCTTGGAGCTCCATCCAGCTTCATCTGAGCAACATTGTGCTGCAAGCCAAGGTTTTACACAGTGTGTCATCAGGGGATCGCATTTACAAATAAGATCAAGAAGCGAAATAAAAGTCACTTGAGATGGAGATAACTCACTTGCTGGCAGACACCAAGGGCCTGAATTGATCTCCTGGCCCCAGCACAGTTTTCCATCTGCCAATTACACCCAGCAATTAGTCAGAGCCACAGCACACAGTGTTTATAGCTCAGGCTTGTAATGAAATCAGCATCTCCTGCAGGGAACTTAACCCCTCCACAGATAATTTGGATGACATGAGTGGCTCCTATGGAATAGAAAGGAAACACCTAGACCAGTGCTGGCCTTGACAGACAAACATCTCTGAAAGCATTTAGAACACTTAGGGGGCTATTGACAGGCTTAAGAGAAGTCCCTCAGACATGTAAAGGCCTGGTGAAGGACTTCAGAGCTAGGTATGACTCCCATGGTTGCTCTGGGCAGGTCTACAAGTCATAACCATCTCCTTCCCACTTGCAGGATGGATATACTCAGATAAACATCAGCTTGAACATTACATCTCCACTTAACAACCCTACAAGGAAGAGCTTATCAGTTGTTTTCCACAACATCAGGGAGCCATCTGCAAATATAGACCTGGAGAACAGTCCAGCATGTGGCTGAGGACTGTTGGGAGCTGAGACATCTTCATCTGGGATACAAAGCACCTGCCCAGCACTCTTAGACCTCAGGATGCAGGGATCACAGCACCCATCACAAGCAGACCGTGCAAGGAGCTTTCACACTCAAACAGCACCTTGGATCATTAGACCCATTACAAAGCTTTCCAGGACTTCCAGACATCTGATTTACTGCTGGAACCCACTTTCCAGGTGCTAGAGATCATCTCCAGCTGCACTGGCATGAGAAAGCAAAGCTGCTAGCACTGTGAAGCCACTAAGGCAGCACTGACTCTGGGGCCATCCACCAGTGCCCTGAACCACTGACGTGGTATAAATCACACAATGTAGGTCCACCAGGCCATAGCCTCTGGTTTTCCATCCCCCTAACAAACTCCTTTGTGCAGGAGACATTTTTATCCAGCCCAGGTTTTCCTAATGAACACTATGAGGCTTGAATAAACAAAGAAATGAAGCACGACAGGGTAAGACTAAGGAGAAAATATCACAACCATCCCAACAACATCAACAGTTTAGAGAAACCGCTTGGAGCTGTCAATACCCTGAGATGAGTGGTGAAAGGTTTGGGACACATTCCAGTTTGAAGCAATAGACAGTTTGCTGGTTTGCCTGCACATCTTTGCAGCTGCAATTCAGAAATGGTACTGACTACATGGAAATAGGACCATGGAAAAGCCCAAACCAGGATAAACACTAGCAGCCATCAAAAAAACCTCAAGTTAAAGAGCTGTCTGCCAAGAGAAGATCTCAATAGTTTGGCTGCCCAACACTCAGGTCTCAAAATGCATCTCAGCACTTCATAGTTGCACATTCCTGACCTCGGGCTGCTCTCTGCACACATGGCCAGGGCATGCAAAGAGGTCAAATTAATCCTGGTAAAGGCAACCCAAGCAATAACGCCTTCCAAGATAAATACACACTGGTGTAATGATCCCAAAGAACTGAACGAAGCCATACAGATATCTTAACTATGTGTTGAGACTGGGCATGAACACACACTCAAGTTCAGGCTCACCTTTTGGGCACAGACATGTCCTTACGCGCCTGGCAGAGCTTTCGAAGCATACTGGGAGCAAAGCCCACGAGAGGACCTTGACTGAGGCAAGAATAGCCAAGCCCAGCAGACAAAGCCATGTTTAAATCCAGGTGCCAACAATGAAGATAACAAAAGTGAAGAACTGAAGAAATCAAAGGCACTACTCACATGGTTTGGGCTGGAAGCACAGCCAGGAGGCCAGCCAAGATAAGGAGCCAAGACGAGGAACTGACAATGCCTGTGCAGTCAAACCTCATCCAAAGGTCCATCCGTAGAAGAAGCACATGCAGGCAAAGCAAAGCAAAGCAAGGAGGGGCAATTTGGGCTCAGCTAGTACAAACAGGCCTCAGGAGTTCCAGCCCCTCCTTCAGTGATGACAGGATTTGCTCACCTCTCTGATGGGCAGAGAGAACCACCAGTCAAGTTTAGACCCATCCCATCTAACAAGAGTCTTGTGCTCCTCAGAGAACAATTTGGGCCAGGTGCTGGGCAAGGGCTTTGATTGCATCTGCAAGACTTAGGGTGTGAAGAGCTCCTGGATTAGTGGGGTTTCAGTATGGTTGATGGTCCTTGTGCAACTTCCACCCCAGCAGGCATCCTCAGTCCTTTGCAGATGCTCCAAGTCTGGGGTATCTGTGGGAACACGCAAGGCTCAGGGACTCAGCACAGATGTTCTGCAGCTGCATTTTGCTTGTACACCAGCAGTAGACGGCTGGACTGTGCAGATGGGCCCAGAGAGAATTGCAGCTTCCTTGAGCTTCTTGAGCTCAGGCTGAAGTGGAGGTTTTTATGGGCCTCCCTCTGTGTGTGCATGGATGTGTGTACGGAATCGCTGGGATTCACAACACATTCAGGCATCACTCAGGGCCAACATTCTCAAATGCTGCCTCCAGAAGCCTGGATCCACTGGGTCTTTGGTTTGTTTGAAAGCTGGTTTATTTTGGATTTGAAAGCACAGCCCTTCTCTTCAGCACAAATTGACTTCCTGAGCTTGCTTGCTTCCTCCAAGCTCTTCTCTTGCCAGCTCCTGTTGCTCTGGGATTCCTACATAACCCTCCAACATCTCCCGGGGTCCTGCCTTCCCCTCTCAACCTTTTCCCTATTTGCTCAGCGCATGCGTAGGGTTGTTAATTCAATTGGCAGCAAGACACCAGCTCCAGCAGAACTATGAAAATTGTCCAGGTAGGGCTGTGTCAAATCTGGAAGGCTTTAATGAATTTCAGTTTGCATTATTTGCTTTATTTCCTTCTCATTTGGCTTTCCTTTTATGACTTTCTTTCACGGTTGCATTTCTAGGCTGTCCATCTTTCTGGATCTCTGGTTTCCCAGTTCATACTTTTCTGTTTGATATTGTTTAGTCTTGCCTAGTGAAGGGAAGCCCAGGCTCTCAGCTGAAAACCTTCATCAGCATGGGTTTACATTAAGACATGGGGTTTCTCCTGAGATCTGCTGGAAGAGAAGGAGATGTGAAGAGCCATGGGGAAACTGCATCTTAAACAGGCTCAGCAAGACTCAGAGCGTAACTGTCAGCAGCAGAAGTGGCTGGCCGGGGGGAACGGTTTAGTAATGAAACCAAGGTGGCCAAGCTGCTGACAGCTGCAGAGCAAGCCAGAGGAGAGGTGGGTTTGGGAGCAGAGGGGAATATTTCTTCTTTTCTGACTTGATGAGTTTGCATTGGCACAGGACAATGAGGAGCAGATGTCAGACAGAGGTGCCAAACTACCCTGTACAATTTTACAGCAAAAATAATGACACTCTTTCAGACCACTAATGTTTGCAGTTTCTCAACAGCATTTGGCTCTTTCTTTTTCTCTTTTTTTTTTTTTTTTTTTTTCCTTTTCCCCAGAGAAGCCCTCCTCAAGGTCCTCCAAGGATGGTTTTTAGCCAGTGCTCATCTCAGTGCTTCAGCAGTGAGATTTTCATGCCGTGCTTCGCATGTGCAAATTAACAGTTGGAATAAAACACAGAATGGCAGAATGATAGGGGTTGGAGGGGAACTTGAGAGATCATCTAGTCCAACTAGAGCAGGTTTACCTAAGGCAGGTTGCCCAAGACAGTGTCTAAGTGTTTTTTCACTGACTCAGAGATGGAGACTCCACTGCTTCTCTGGGCAGTCTATTCCAGCAGTCCACCACCTTCACAGTAAAGAAGTTCCTTCTCATGTCCAGATGTAACTTCCTATGTTCATGTTTGTGTCTGTTACCTCTTGTCCTGTCACTAGACATCACTGCAAAAAGCTTGGCCCCACCATTCTGACACCCATCCTTTAAGTATTTATAAGCATTGATAGGATTGCCCCTTGGTCTTTTCCAGACTAAAAATCCCCAAGTCCCTCACCCTTTCATCATAATAGAGATTTTCTAGTCCATAATCAACTTTGTAGCACTTTTCTGTGCCCTCTTAAATAGTTCTTTGTCCTTCTTGAACTGGGGAGACCAGAACTGACCCCAGTATCCCAGATTAAGCCTCAACAGGGCAAAACAGAGGTGGGAAGAGAACATCCCTCAACCTGCTTGCCACACTCTTCTTGATGCACCCCCGGATGCCATTGGCCTTTTTGACTACAACAGCACATTACTGCTTCACAGTTCTCTTGTTTTCCACCAGGTCTACAGGTCCTTTTCAACAGAGCTGGTGTCCCACAGCTAACTGGATGCTAAGCAGGCTCTGAGCCATCTGCATCCATCAAAGCAAACTTACCTGGGGATTTTTTTTCTTCCACAGCACTTTCTCACTGTTCCAGTAACCTGTTGGTCTTTTCTTCTGCCTGTGGCTTGTGTTAATTCATAGACTCACTGAATGATTTTGGTTGGAAAAGATCCTTAAGATCTTTAAGCTCACTAAGTCCTGCATTGTAATTCCAAATTTAGAAACACTTGGAAATCTGAAGAGTTCAGCTGTGCTCCTTTTCACCTTAGATGTGCTCTGGGTAAACCAAGTGTAAGAAGTTTAAGACCCTTACAATGTGTCACACGAAGATCTGAAGTAATTAAGGTTAAATTTCAACACATTGGTGTTTGGTGGCAGATTGACTCAATGGGTTCACTATGATGGCACCACATCTATAGCATATCCCTGGCTTATTAGACACCCAAAACACCCAACAAAGATGAAAGAGAGATGCTGGCTGAGGAATAGTTGCTGTGGTGTCCATCCTATCTTGAAACCCACTCAAATGAAAGCCTACCCACCCCATGCATGCAGAAAATCCTCTTGTCTGCACCCATTTGCCTGGGTGTCAGCATGAGACAGGCAGGGGTACATGCTCACTCCAGAGTGAATGCTGACTCAATGGTAGGAGAATTATAGGCATACACACGTTTGGTGCCTGTTCCATTCTCCACTTACACATGATGAAAAGGCACCACTGTAGCCCACAGTGAATGCTCAAATTTACAGAATCGTAGAATCATTTTGGTTAGAAAAGACCATTAAGATCATTAAGTCTGTCAGCATGACCATCTCCACCACTAAAGTATGTCCCTCAGCACCACATCTACATGACTACTCAAACCCTGCAGGGATGGGGATTCCACCAGTGGCCTGGACAGCCTGGTCCAGGGCTTCACAACCCTCAGGGGTCCAACTTAAACCTCTCCTTGCACAACTTCAAGTAATTTCCTCTTGCTCCAACACTTGTTCTTTGGGAGAAGAGACCAGGCCACATCTGGCTCCAACCTCCTTTCAAGGGGTTGTAGAGAGTCAGAAGTTCTCCTCTCAACCTCCTTTTCTCTGGGCTGAACAACCATAGTTCCCTCAGCTCCAAGTTGTGCTCTAGACCCTTCACCAGCTTCATTGCTCTACTTTGGATGTTCACCAGCACCTCAATGTTCTTCTTGTAGTAATGGTATTGGGAGCTTTGAAAAGCACAATCTTTTAGGGATGTTTTCTCCTATGTCTATGCATAACAATACTACTCTGAGAGTTTTCTTTCTTTTCTTGGCTCTGCTCTGCCAGGATATCAGGCAGAAAAAGCAAATAGACAAAGAAGGAAAAAATATGACCTTTGGTGAGGAGAAGAGGGAGAAAGGAAGGAAAGGAGAGGGAAGGGGAGAGGTGAATCCTGAAGCTCTCCTGACACGTAGTCTTCTTGTCTGGGGTTGAAACCTGGAAGGTGGCACCTCAGACGAAGATGAGGTGCAGCTGCTGCCTGTTGCTGGTGAGGTCTTCATGCTTCAAGTCTTCAGGGGAAGAAGAAGGGAGAAACCAATCTGCCACAGGAGCCACCAGGATATTTAATATCTGACTGGTATTAATTGGCACTCAGACATCCCATGGGATTTTTGAGCAAGGAGCAAGGTGAAAGAGGCAGTGCGTGGGAGAAAGAGACCTGAGTCTTAGCGAGGACTGCCACAAGGCTCTGCACCAGCTGGGATGGGGCAGGACTGTGAGGCTGAGCTGCAAACCCTCCAGTTTGGTGATATTTTCTATTCCCAGAAGAGATCATTTTGGTTTTGTAAGTGTTCCTTTGAAAAACAACAAGATCCATCCCAAGAAAACATCCCAACCACCTCAGGGTTTTCTTTGGAGAACACAAAGGAAAGAGGGAATTATGGTGTGATGTAATCAGCTGCCCTGGGATTCAGAGAGCTGATTAATTGGAGAGTTTAAAAGATCTGCATTTTTCCTGGAAAGATCTTACAAATCAAGTGTCTGAACTAGAGTTACCTCTTTACAACCTGCCAGATTCTTCTCCATTAATGAAATGCAGCTAAAATATTCCAGTTCACCTTCTGCAAATCTATTGTGGCATGTCCTGGAATCCAGCTCATGTCTATAAAGGCACATATGATTATCTTGACTTCCTCCTGCTTATTGGCAATGGCCAGTAATCTTTCAGTTGTGGTATGCAAAGCCAAACATGAACCAGTATTTTCCATTATGGTTGTAATTTTGGCCTGTAATTTTATCACTCAAATATAAATCCACTTCAGAAACACCATAAACTAATTGTCACAGCGTAAACTTCAACTGCTGAGTGGTTTATAAAAGCGATTTAATAAAAGGAAAATAAAAAACAAATGCAGGCCATAATATTGTTGGCAAAAAAAAGGTCAAATATTTCTTTTTCTTTACCATCTCTGAATGCAAGAACCTGCTTCTTTTAAAATGCACTCCCAGCAGGCTTATTTGTCTTGGATTCTGCAGTAGCAGATAGAAAGATGTTTAAAAAAGACCCTCAAAAAATTAAAAAGTGAGGTAAACAGATCAAATTTGTAGGCAGCAAAGATATCCTTGCCCTAATTCTTCAGAAAGATATCAAATGTGAAGTGCTAACCATGTGCCCATGTGCTTATTCCACAATTTAAGCCATTTTTACTGTCTGCAAACCCAAACACTTTGCAACCTGCTGTAAGTTTATGTTAGTTCATGATGTGAGTGACTGCTGCTCAGGCTGCCTGGCTTGGTGGTAAGGAACGATGTGCAGAGGAGAGCAAGTGATCAACTGTGCTACACTGAAGGAAAAACAATCAAATACAACCTTTGCACAAGTAGTGAAAAAGGAACCTGGGTATGCCCATGAAAGCTGCTGCTAATTATTTATGAATCAGAGAATCATTTTGGTTGGAAGAGATCTTTAAGATCGTCAAGTCCAAATGCTGAGAGGCTGAGAGACCTGGGGGAGGCTTCTTATCCTGGAGGAGACTGAGATGTGGACTGAGTAGTCACTAATATCTAAACAGTGGAGGTCAAGAGGATGGGGCTGGGGGCTCCCCAGTTTGAAAGAGACAGGGGACTACTGGAGAGTCCAGCAGAGGCTACAAAGATGTTGAGGGGCCTGGAGCATCTCTGAGAGAAAAGGCTGAGACACCTGAGGCTGTTTAGCTTGGAGAATTGCTGCCTGAGAGGGGACATGCTCAATGCATATATCTAAAAGATGGACATCATGAGGATGTGGCTGGGCTCTTTTCAGTGGTGCCCAGTGACAGGACAACGGGCAGTGGGTACAAACTGGAACCCAGGAGGTTCCATCTGAACAGGAGGAGAACCTTATTGCTGTGAGACTGCCAGAGCCCTGGAGCAGGCTGCCCAGAGAGGCTGTGGAGTCTCCTTCTCTGGAGAGATTCCAAATCCACCTGGATGTTGTGATCCTGGGTAACCTGCTGTGGGTGACCCTGTTTTAGCAAGGATGTTGGTCTCCAGAGGTCACTATTCTGTGATTCTGTTAATCCAGCACTGCAAGCTCACCTCTAAACCATGCCCCTCAGCACCACCTCTACACAGTTTTGAAACCCCTCCAGGGATGGTGACTCCAACACTGCCCATAGCAGCTTGATCCAGCCCTTGACAACCCTTTTGGGGAAGCAATTCTTTGTAATACCCAATCTAAACCTCCCCTGGAAGGAACATTGCGAAGTCTCCCCTTGGGAAAGGCAAATGATAACAAGTCTCTGAGCAAGATTTCCTTGAGTAACCCCCAAATCACCCCCATGCCCCATACATGACTCCAGAAGTCAGACAGATCACTATGCTTCTAAGGTTTTCAGGGCTGCTTGATTCTGGGACATTGACATGTGAAGGTTTGCAAGCCTTGGCTCTGCAGGAGGAAAGAAAAAAAAAAAACCACCACCAAAATATCCCACGTTTATTCATGAAAAATATCTTCAGTGGGAGCCTGTTTATAATAAACCAACAAATGATATAGAGGCTGCTGTTTGGCACAGGAATGGCTGGGGAGAGGCTTGTGTTACATTTCTCTCTCGCAGCGTTGATGGTATAAGGCAGAGCAGGCTGAAATTTATGTTCTCCTGGTACTGTCTTCCTGGCTGGAGACAGCTCTGGCACAGTCCCTCGCTTGTGCTATACATTGCATGGCCCTAGATTTATTGCCAGAGGTTGGGGTGAGGGCAGAGGGGCAGTTCTGACTTCTTTATGGTTATGGAGGCACTTGAAGAGGCCAGGACAGACATAGATAAGTAGCCCCAGAGCCAGCTACTGACCACCACCCTCCCACTTATACTTTCTGGTATTCTGGGCTAGCTTGGTTTTTAACAGCAGTGTTTGAGTTATGTACAGGTTTGGAGAAGAGTGTGGTCCACAGGTCAGGGGAGGTTCTCCTCCCCATCCACTCTGCCCTAGTGAGGCTGTATCTGAAGTACTGGATCCAGTTCTGGGCTCTCTACTTCAAGAGAGAAAGTGAACTGCTGGAGACAGTCCAGCAGAGACTACAAGGATGCTGAGAGGACTGAGGCATCTCCATCAGAAGGAAAGGCTGAGCAACCTGGGGCTATTTATCCTGGAGAAGAGCAGCCTGAGAGGGGAGCTGATCAATGATTGGTAAGAACTAAAGAGTGAGGGGCAAGAGGATGGGGCCAGACGCTTTTCAGCAGTGGTCAGTGATGTGACAAGAGACAGGGGACACAAACTGGAACCCAGGAGGTTCCATCTGAACATGAGGAGAACCTTACTGCTGTGATACTGTCAGAGCCCTGGAGCAGGCTGCCCAGAAAGGCTGTGGAGTCTCCTTCTCTGGAGAGATTCCAAATCCACCTGGATATTGTGATCCTAGGTAGACTGCAGTGGGTGACCCTGCTATAGCATGGGGGTTGTACTAGTTGGTCCCCAGAGGTCACTTCCAACCCCTAAATTGTGGTTCATGGTTGCCAGATCAATTCCCATCAGGACTAAGAGAATCCCTGACTGAGACTGCCAGAAAGTTATCTCCACCTGAGACAATAAAGCCTTTTCCCCCTGCAAAATACTTTAGAAGTTCTTACTGAAGAGCTTTGCAAGAACTGGGCATTACTATTTACTGTTGCTATTATGGAGCATTCACTCTCCACTCTCAGAAGAACAGCAGCAGCTTAAGATACAGTGCTGGAGTTCCAGTGTGTTTCTTGACCCCCTACAAATTGGTCCTCAATGCAACATCCAGGAAAACTCAGAAATCAGCAGAGACAAAAAACAAAAGAGAGGAGAATTTTTTGTCACTACAAATGTCACTGTCTGCTGCATGCAACTCACTCTTCAACATAAAGCTGTCTCACCAGGCTACCACTCCCCAAATGTCCACAAATTCCATTATTAAATATAATACATAATATTTAAAATACTTAGAAATATACATATATGTAAATACACATTCCATGTACATTCATACACACAGGAAAAAAGAAAAAGAAAGACATTATTTTTGATGACAGGCCACAGAACCCCAGGGTTCAGTTCCCACCATGATGGACAATTTATTTACATTTCTCTTCAGTGTTATGAATTGATCTTTCCACCGGCACAGCCCCGAGATACTTAGGTCATCTCTTTGCTGCTTCTCTTTCCCTGCTTTCTTTATGAGATAATAGTCAATTAGGACTCAAGACCAAGCAGAATTCTTCCACTTATTAGGGCTTGATCCACTCCTGACATTACCTGATAAATTATTCCTCTGATTTGCTAAGAGACTCAGTGTCTGAAGGGTATTTACTCTTTATAACCACTTTTCATGTTTCATTCTTCATGTTTAGCCTTCATGGCTACCCTCTGAAGAGTGATGCTCCAGTCTCCTCAGCATCTTCATAACCTCTGCTGGATTCTGTCCAATAGTTGCCTTTCTCCCTTGAACTGGGGACCCAGTACTCTACATATGGCCTCACTAGGGTGGAGTAGAGGGAGGACAACCTCTACACTCTTGTGAGTGCACACAATGTCTCCTGCATCTTCCCAAAGGATTGAGTGTCCCCACATTTAGATATGGGCATGCTCTTTATGTCTATTTCTGTATGTCCAGCTATGATTATATAATATAATATATACATCATATATGAATATATATGAAATATATATTCATATATATATATGAATATATATAATAATTCTATATATCTATATGTCCAGCTGTGATTCTGGAGAAGCAATGCCATGTGGCCAAGCCATGGTGACTCAGGAGCCTGGTGCAGCAGCACAGCCCACATGGGGCCCCTCATTCTTGCTCCACCCAGCACATTATCTGGGTGCCCATCTCAGGCTACATTTGGACCAAGAGCTCTGCAACCACAGCATTACCAGACATGTCCTGTGATCTGATTTCCTTTCATGGCCAGGTGCTTTTCAGAACCTGCTGCCAACTCCAAGTGGTATTGCCTGGAAGGAAAAGAGAAAAGAAAGGAGGGGGGGGGAAGAAAAAAAAAAAAAAGACAATAAANCCACCGGCACAGCCCCGAGATACTTAGGTCATCTCTTTGCTGCTTCTCTTTCCCTGCTTTCTTTATGAGATAATAGTCAATTAGGACTCAAGACCAAGCAGAATTCTTCCACTTATTAGGGCTTGATCCACTCCTGACATTACCTGATAAATTATTCCTCTGATTTGCTAAGAGACTCAGTGTCTGAAGGGTATTTACTCTTTATAACCACTTTTCATGTTTCATTCTTCATGTTTAGCCTTCATGGCTACCCTCTGAAGAGTGATGCTCCAGTCTCCTCAGCATCTTCATAACCTCTGCTGGATTCTGTCCAATAGTTGCCTTTCTCCCTTGAACTGGGGACCCAGTACTCTACATATGGCCTCACTAGGGTGGAGTAGAGGGAGGACAACCTCTACACTCTTGTGAGTGCACACAATGTCTCCTGCATCTTCCCAAAGGATTGAGTGTCCCCACATTTAGATATGGGCATGCTCTTTATGTCTATTTCTGTATGTCCAGCTATGATTATATAATATAATATATACATCATATATGAATATATATGAAATATATATTCATATATATATATGAATATATATAATAATTCTATATATCTATATGTCCAGCTGTGATTCTGGAGAAGCAATGCCATGTGGCCAAGCCATGGTGACTCAGGAGCCTGGTGCAGCAGCACAGCCCACATGGGGCCCCTCATTCTTGCTCCACCCAGCACATTATCTGGGTGCCCGTCTCAGGCTACATTTGGACCAAGAGCTCTGCAACCACAGCATTACCAGACATGTCCTGTGATCTGATTTCCTTTCATGGCCAGGTGCTTTTCAGAACCTGCTGCCAACTCCAAGTGGTATTGCCTGGAAGGAAAAGAGAAAAGAAAGGAGGGGGGGGGAAGAAAAAAAAAAAAAAAAGTCAATGAAACAGAGCAGATAATTTTGCAATTTAATTTTCCATCTTCTCTAATAACGGTACCAGTGTCATGCATGATGGATGAAACTGCTACATACGGCCTCTCAAGATTAATTCCCCTCCTAGAACTTCAGCTGTGATTTTTCCAGAGCAGTCTCTTGGCTCCTTTATTCAACCTTCCCCCTGGTCCCTTCCTCTCTCCCTTCTCCAGCCTTCTCCTGCTTAGAAGAATGTTTTGGATCAAAGCCAACCAGGAGAATTAGGCTGGGTATAAGGCCTGGCTTTCATGTTTGCAGAAGAGATTCGAACCCTCTTCCTGAAGGAGAGTGCAGCTTTTTATGTGGAAAACATCAATGAAGCAGCCATCAGCCCTGAATATCCTCTGCTCCTTATCTGAAGCTGCTGACTATTGCACAAAAATGGTCTATCTGCTCCTTCTAGGATCTTGAAGGATCTACTTTTTTTTTTTTTCCCATCCTGCTTGGGCAGAAATCTCTGAAGCCCATTAAAAGTTGTGCCGTAATCCGATCTTATTTTCTCCAGCCAGGAGATCTGGAATTTAAAGACAAAGTTTGATCTTATCTATTTTATTCTT